>JAPKLX010000062.1:622292-665932 GCA_026898415.1 Leonotis leonurus
TTCGAATTGCATCATCAAAACAATATAAGCTTGTGGGGTTCCCAACAAAATTCTTAATTCTTAATGTAAATTTAATCAGTTCTTTGTAAATTACACTCTATGTAGAACTTGGGTTCCCAAGACGCTCCTGAAACAAACCAAGAATCTGCCGCTTGTAAATAAGGAATTCTTACACTTTAGCGGACTTGGGTGAACCCCCTTGAATGACTCTTTTTTGTCAGTAAGTGATTAAATATACCCTCTTAAGCTAATTCTCTCAGTTCCTGCTTGATCTACAAAAAGCTAAGTGATTAGAGCTGGCAGAAACAAACCTATTCTTACTCATCTACTATTTACATGTAGATGAGAGTTTGTTTTTTTGTAAAGCTATGTGAATTGATAGTCTTACATGATGTTCACAGAAGCTGGTAGTTAGGCTGCTAGAGTTCTTCTATCACTGTTCAATTCGGCCTTAGAGGTAGGTTTTCTTGAATACCCTTTCTCCTTCAGCCTTTATATTTTGTTTGTTGTGTAAATTTATTAATTAGTAATGGCAAACATATGTAGAATGTAATATTACTATTATAAATGAAATAACTTAGTTTGTGGTTCGTCTAAGTGCAACGCAGGTAAGAACAAGAATGCGACAGAGAACGTTTACTGACTTGAATGAAATGTGCTCAGTGCAATTAATCATCCAGTTTGGTGAACACGCCTACTTCTGGAGTGTTAAACCAACCCAAATTCAATATAGATAAAAGATCAGAGATACAAGAAAATCCTACTTCTACTCACTTGTCTTTCTTATATCCTATATTGTTCAAACGAAATCTTAAACTACCCAAAGATACCCAAAGAGTAATCGATCAAAAGGAGACCGAGGTGTTACTCTTTGTTGGTCCCGAAAGAGCTAGATTGGTGTATGGGGGGGAATACACCAATTCAAAACTTTTTAGGTTTTCTCGTTCAAAACTTAAGTATAAGGTTTAGCACACTTAGTAACTAAGATAGCTAAGATTAGTAAAACAAATCTTCTTGTTAAGAAGGCTAAGTCTTACTCAAATAATACCTTATGTGTGAATAACAATAATCAAGAGTGATAAACACAGATTTAAACTTGATTAAAGTTGTGTGCGGAATATGGTGGTTAATGCTCTTTTTAATGTAAAAAACGTTTTCTTTAGTTAATCTTTTAACACAACCAAGTTAATGCAAGAGAATGAAGGGTATGATAATCAAGAGAACCAGAAAGAAAGAACACGAAGAATTTAACGTGGTTCGGGATAAACTTTCCCTACGTCCACGGCTCGATCAAACTAGATCGAAATCAACTATGTCTCCTTTCTTTTTACTCGTTGAGTACGAGCCTCAAGTTTTATCAAAACTAGATAACAACTTGAGATTACACTTCTTAGATTGAAGAACTACAATCTAAATCTTACAACTTTTGGATCAAAACTAGATCCTAACTTGGGTTTTGGTAAACAACAAAATTCCAGAAAGTAAATCTTCTAAATAATAAACACAACAGAGAATTCTTGAGGGTAGGATGTGTTTAGTGCATTGAGAGCTTGAAGATTTTTGAGCAGAGTAATTGCAGGATAATAGCTTGAATTCTCGTACTTCTTTCTGGAGGTGAAGGTGGTATTTATAGCCTCAATGAAGAAACTATCCGTTGGAGACGAAGGTACTCTTTTTCAACGCATTAATGGCTGCATTAAATGCATGGCAGTGTTGTTGAAGCACGCGCTGTCAAATGAGAGTTGTTCCACCTTTCACGAGATTTCCCTGTGTATTGCCATACTAGGAATGATTCACCGTACAGAGATATTTGAAATTCTTGTACATCATTCCTTAAAGCATGCTGTTGATGTGACAATACAACGAGTGGTTCACTTATGACAAATTTAGGTATGTCGGCAGTCCACCATAGTTACTGTGAGGAGCAGCTTGAATTTGATGTCATACCATCTTGCTGTCCTTCGTGATGTAACTTCATCTCTTTGATTCTTCATTGAATGTGACGACCAGATCGTTTTTGGTATAAAACGATCTGCTATATATATGGTAGAGATGATAAGATCATTTTTGGATACAAACGATCTGCCGCTTGAGATGATTGCAGATTGATGCAATCATTTGGAACGAGCTGCTTCCGCCAATAGTAATGACTTGAAATAATGTTTTTGACGAGCGAGCAGTGAACTGATTTTGAGAACGAGCTGCCCATCCATTTGTAATTGATGAAAACGATCTGATGTTAGTTCCAAGCAGCGGGCTGACTTTGAAGAACTAGCTGCTAAACCACTTGTAAATAAGTTACAAGTAAATTCAATCTTCTAAGCTAATTCTAGTCTATAGAACCAGATCGAAATAAGTATGTTTGAAACCTCAAACCACTTTTACATTTGTGATCTGTGATAGATGAACTAAAGGTTGAAACCAAGAAACAAGTAACAATGTCAGCGAGCTGCTTATGTAGGAAGCAGATCGTTATTTATGTATAAAAACGATCTGCTCACCATATAGGGAGCTAGCTGACTTACTGTTGGTCCCGAAAGAACTAGATTGGTGTATGGGGGGGGGGAGGAAATACACCAATTCAAACTTTTTCTGGTTTTCTTGTTCAAAGTTTAAGTATAAGACTTAAGCACACTTTAGAATAAAGATAGCTTAGGTTAGCTTAGGGTTTCTTCTTGGGAAGAAGAAACAACTTAGCTCAAATAAACCTTAGGTGAGAAGAAACACTCAATAAGATTAACTTTTAAGAAAGTTAACCTTGATTAATGTTGTGTGCGGAATTCGGTGGTTAATGCTCTTTGTGGTTAAAAACGTTTTCTTTAGTCAATCTTTAACACAACCCAGTTAATGCAAGAGAATGAAGAATATGATAATGAGGTAAACAGAAAGAAAGAACACAAGGTATTTAACGTGGTTCGGGATAAACTTTCCCTACGTCCACGGCTCGATCAAAACTAGATCGAAATCTACTATGTCTCCTTTCTTTTTACTCGTTGAGAACGAGCCTCAAGTTTTATCAAAACTAGATAACAACTTGAGATTACACTTCTTAGATTGAAGAACTACAATCTAAATCTTACAATTCTTGGATCAAAACTAGATCCTAACTTGGGTTTTGTAAACAACAAATTTCCATAAACTATCTTCAAAAGAATAATAAAGCACTCAGAGAATTCTAGAGCTTGAAGGAGCGCTTTTAGAGCTTTGAGTATTTGAAGATTTTTGAGCAGAGTTTGAGCTTTGTAATCGTGAATTCTCGTCAACGTTCCTGGAGGTGAAGGTGGTATATATAGCCTCTTTGTAGAAAACTATCCGTTGGAAAAGAAGATGTCCTTCATCGCATTAATGACTGCATTAAATGCATGGCAGTGTTGTTGAAGCACGCACTGTCAAATGAGAGTGGTTACCACCTTTCACGAGATTTCCCAATGTATTGCCATACTGGGAATGATTCACCGTACTGGAATTTTGATATCCTTGTACTTCATTCCTTAAAGCATGCTGTTGATGTGACAATACACGGAGTGGTTAACTTGTGACAAATTTAGGTATGTCGGCAGTCCACCGTAGTTACAGTGAGGAGCAGCTTGAACTTGAAGTCATACCAGCTCACTGTCCTTCGTGTTGTAACTTCATCTTTGGTTCTTCATTGAATGTGACGGCCAGTTCGTTATTGATATAAAACGATCTCTTGTATATGTGGTAGAGATGACCAGATCGTTATCGAGATAATCGATCTGTTGCTTGGGATTACAGCAGGTAGATGTAATCATTTTGAAACGAGCTGCACTACCCTTGCAAATGAGTTGATAACGATTTTTTGCTGGCCTCGAGCAGCAGGCTGATGTAGTCAATTAGAGACGAGCTGCTCATCCTCTTGAAACTATACTTTCCTTTACAAGGCTAAACCTAGTCTAGAGAGCCAGATCGATATAAGTAAACTCAAAAAGCTTCAAGTTACTTTTACATTTGTGATTTGTTGAAATGTGAACTACAAATAGAAACCAAAAACAAGTGTTAGCGAGCTGCTTATATGGGAAGCAGATCGTTATTTAATACATAAAACGATCTGCTCCCTATATTAAGAGCTAGCTGACTTACAAAAGAGAAACTTGATATCATAGTAATCATTGTGTCCAGGATACCTTTAACTAGAATAATACAGATCGTTATTCGTGTACTAAAACGATCTGCTTCTTTTACACTTAAGATAATCCTTAATAGATGACAATGACTACTTGGTTTCCAAAACATCAAAGTGTAGTTTCGAGGAACATCATCAAAACAAATATAAATTCATGGGGTTCCCAACACTTACAAAGCAAGAAACTTGTTATCATAGTAATCATTATGTCCAGGATACCTTTTACTAGAATAATACAGATCGTTATTTATATACCAAAAACGATCTGCTTCTATTACACTTAAGATATTCCTTAAGAGATGACAATGACTACTTGGTTTCCAATATATATAAAACATCAAAGTGTAGTTTCGAGGAACATCATCAAAACAAATATAAATTCATGGGTTCCCAACAATTTCCCCCTTTTTGATGATGTCGAAACCTACACTAATATTTTCTTTTAAATATGAAGATTTAATATAGAAGGCAGTTAAAGTTCATAATAATAAATTGACAAACATAAAAACATTGCCTGGACAAAGAGATATTGTCATCAGGTTGTTTTTCAAAATAGACTTTCATACTTTATTGATCAAGCAGGTTTTTACAAAATACATTTATAACAGTTCGCTGCAAAATCAAAAAGCATTAATCTTCAAGATTGTGATTGTCTTCTCTGTTGATCAGCTAGCTGTTGCCTTCTCCTCTCAACCATCTCTCTTTGTCTTAATTCGGAGGGCACACCAAAACTAGCATAAATTCCTTTGAAGAGTCTTCTGTAGTCTTTGTTGTTAAAATCGATGGGATAATTCATCAGTTGAGCAGATCGATTTATGGCATTTAGCACAGCAGTATGATCAACTTCTGTTGTTCCAGGGATCCTTGGATACAAGAGAGTTGTTTTCTTTGGAGCAGTGAGGGTGTGTTGGTCATAGCAGACTGTCTGTGAAGATATTCAATGAAAGTTTGATTTTTGTGTTGTGATAAGAATTCTCAGAACAGGTCGTCCACGGATCCTCCTTGTACATCTTGGTCCATCAGATAATAATGTTGCATTATGAACTCTTTGACCAGTTTATTCCATTGGGCTGCCTTTTTGGAATGAATCCATGTAAGGTTTTGAGGGTCAGTCAATTGGAACTTTTCAAAGAATTTGAAAACTGGATTTGATGATTCTTCTTCCGCTTCATCTGGAGATTCAATCTTTTCCTCTTGGGAAACAGTCTTTCCTTGCCTTAATTTCTCCGCTCTCCATAACTTTTTGAATTCAGGATTAGCGATCTGCTCCGCTGTGCATCCATCTAAGAACATTTCTTCATTTTCATCATCTTCTGTCATGACCTTCTTTCCTTTCCTGTCAGCTGCCATCTTGGCTTCCTCCTCTTTCTTGCGTTTTTCCTCATTTTCCTTTTGTAGCTGCTTAGCTTCAGCAGCTTGTTTGGCAGTTAGCTTCTTCTTTTTTATAGCAGCGGGCTTCTTTTTGATTTGAGCGGAGGAATCAGCGGGCTGTCCTTTCTTCCTCTCTTCCCCCTTTTCGACATCAGCAATAAATTCTTTAGAAATAATAAGTCGAAGGGAGGCTATCTCATCATGAAAGGCTTTGAACTGAGCTTCAGAGTCTTCCTTGTATTGAAGAAATGATGAAATGTTGCCATTTACTTCATTGAATTGTTTTGAAGCCTCCTTGATGTGAGAGTTAAAGTCAACAGCCAGCGCGTTGTGTGCAACTTTCATGTCTGTAATAGTTTTGTTGATCAGGAAAATTTCATTGCCAGTTGCAACATCCTCTTCTTTCAAGGCCTCTGGCAGCTGGGCTTTGAGTAGTGTGGGCAAAGTGTTTTGAACCACAGCTGGGATAGTGGTTTTCTCCATGTCTTCATATTGCTTTTCCACGTGCTTTTTAACTTCAGCGACCATGTTTGCTCCTGCTGTATTCATCTTGGTCTCGAAAGATTTTGTCTCCTCTTGAATTGCAGCAATCCTGCAGTTGGTCTCTGCTTTGAACTTATCAAAAATTTCACGATCATTGTCAAGATCCTTATGCAGCTCGTTGGAGAGCTTAGTATGAGCGAGTTGAACGTTGTGTTCAACCGTGTGGAGGGCGCTTTCTGCAGCAGCAAAAATGAAGTTCGCCAAAGCAGCAGATCGATTGTTGATTCTTTCGTGAATAAGTGCGCTGAGTTGATCTGCTGACATTTGGGAACCAAGGTTCATAGAGAGCAATTCCTCCAAAGTGTGCAGTTGAAAACCATCTGGTGCAGTGCTGTGAGTGTAGATTTCTTCTAAGTGTTCATCGACAGCTTGTTCTGCAGTTTGTGCGGCAGATGCTTTCAAAATTGATGCTGTTTCCTCCATTGTAGCAGATGGTTCTGCCTTTTCAAATTTATCAGCGGGCTGAGATGTTGGTGTGTCACCAAGTTGTTTCTCAGCAGATTTCTCCTCAAAATTAAATATCTTGTCAAAATCACCCGATTGCAGGTCCACTGCCGAGATGTAAAAATCTCGTTCATTTGCGTAAAGGGGAGCAAGATCGACATTGATTGTGGCAGCTTCCTCTTTCATCTTTGTTAGCACGTAGCTTCTAAAGTATTGCCTTGCATCTGGTATGTCAAGAAAACCAAAATATTTTTGCAGCTTGTTTTCTTCAGCCTTCAGCTCGCTGATTGAAAACAGGAGAAGAATTGCTTCCAAAATATAAAATTTGCAATCCCGTATTTCCAAGTAAGTTTGGAAGCGCTGAGCCATTTCAAATGAAGCTGGGGTAAGCTTGATGCCAGGCAGTGATTTGAGCACCAAGTCAGTGGCCTTTTCCTTTAATTGTTGGAAAAGTAGTTGTGCTCCCTTTAATCTTTCCTCAATGTCATCAGCTGGTTGCTCGTGTGCATCGATCTCCACTTCAGCTTCATTTATTTCTGGAGCAGATGGCTCCTTTGTGTGAGCAACAGTTGCATCCAATTCTTCTTCCAAATTGCGTGTTGTAGGTTTGCTTTTGGTTTTCATTGGCTTTTTGATTTCTTTGGTAGCAGCAACTGGTTTGGGGTTTCCAGCTGCCTTTCTCTTGGCAGGTCGTTCCTTTACCACTTCTTCTTGCGCTTGAGCAGCAGCGGCTTCGCCAATTGTGGGTTTCTTCGTAGGAATCACCCATTCGGGGTTTAATTGTCCAACCCGTATCATTTCCTTTTTAATCTTCTCATCCGTGACCTTAAGAAAAATTTGAGACGCCACTCCCAAGGACATTTCCATCTGGTGTCGAGTCCTTGGTAGAATTCAATCTTGATTAAACTCCACCAATTTATGCCATTTATCCCTTTGGAAAAATCCAGCGATAATGGTGCTTAGTTTTGTGGATAGGCGGAGAGGTCGTTTGACATTCAATCTGGTACAATTTCCATTGCTGTCTTGGCGAATGTCAATTTGCTGTTCTTCATCCACGATGAGTTTCAACAGCGATCTTGCCCAATTGACTTTTAGATTGAGTAAAACTGTAGCCACAACCTTGAGTTTTCCAGCTGTCACTGATTCAAAAGTTCTTTGGTGTCCAAGAAACACCTTTTGCACGAAATCAAAGAGAAGGCGATAACTGGGTAGCATTAAAGATCGGTTAAATGCTTTTCCAGTCCATTGGAATGGATGAGCTAGGATTATGTCGAGAGCACTCTGGATTTGTGCATCAGTAACTTCTTCAATCACAATGTCTCCCTCATCGTTCAAATGATAGGTTTGAAGAATCATCTCAATCACAGTTGTCCTAATGTTTTCTTCCTTTGACTTTCCAACCGGTATTTCGACAGTGTATTCTTCGCGATCATCAACCATCCATGAACAATAGAATAAGGCAATCTGTCGTGGAAGGAAATAGTCTGGTTCTGTGGTGATTATCTTGTGAAACCCTAGAGAGAAATGTATACTGATTAAGCGATTGAGGATGTATATGGATAACCACGCTTATTTGTTGATAAATTGATGATTTACCATAGATGGATGGTTAAATCCTAGGTAAATAAACATACCACATAAAGAACACGTAGACACATATATATAAGCATCCTTGTAAGAATAATCAAAATACGAGCAATATGTGTAGTAAAAGCAAACATATATGATGTTGAAAATAAGTGCATGCTTGATGTCTAAACCTGAGCAAGCAATGATTTTGCTGAATAGAACATCTAGGGTACGAAACCCATGATGTTCGAGTACAGTACAAGGCTCTGGTGATAATCTTGCTTCAATAGAGTGTAGCATCTCCGACAAAGAGATCGGAGGTGTTTGTGAAGATGAGGAACTTGCTTCAGAAGCAGGCATTTCGTGTATGATTGGAAATGTTTTTGTGAAATAAGAGTTGCAGAAAAGCTTAGTTTAAGAGCACGAGCACAACAATGGCGGTTTAGGGTTTTATGAGAGGGAAAAATTTGAGTGTGAGATGAACAGTCAAACAATTATCTATTTATAAGGAAATAATGAACGGCGCAGATTGAAACATATAAAAGTAATGACAAGTGACGGTTGAGATTACTCCCTTGTTTAATGATTTGCCGCCCAAAAGAAAATGAAGTTCATACGCCATCGATTTTTGCATTTATGGTAGTCACATCGTTGTCTCGATACACTAATCGAGGTCTGCAACATTAAATGATTTGTGCTTTTATTCGTCACTTTTCTGACATATAGGCGTTCGAGATTTCCTAGCAATTAAAAGTATTTATAAGCAATCATTAGAAATAAATAATCAAATAGTTGGAGAAATAAATGAGCTTGATTCCTCCTTGATTAATGCAGCTTGATTCCCCCTTGATTAATGCTCCAGCAGATCGTTTTATAGTTGAACGATCTGCTCTAGTTGTGGGTACCAGCTAGCTGCTGTGATGTACTTTGTGTAGCTCGCTGCTTTTGATAGCAGATCGTATTTACTTTGAACGATCTGCAATATTTGTCATTCAAAGTGGAAGCAGATCGTTCATAATCTATGAATAACAATCTGCTATTCTTGACATCAGCAGTTGGCTGTCCATTTTTACTTTCATGCAGTCTGCAGCTTTTGAGGATTGGCAGCAGGTCGTTTTTATTCTTTGAACGATCTGCTCCGTGTTTTTAACTAAACAGTAGGCTGTAGATTTTTAAAGTAAAGCCTGTTATTGATTTTGAAATTAAGCATGAGTTTAACAGCACATTAACACTTAGTAAATAAGTAGCTAGAATTGAAGGTGTGATAACAGATAGCTTTTTACCACCAGCTAGTTGTTATCAACACTTGTACCAATTTTAAGATTTATTAGTCCCAATTTTCCACAAAGCATTTTGAATCTTTCTTCGGGTAGTGCTTTTGTGAGAAGGTCAGCTCGCTGCACATCCGTGTGAATTTTCTCTATCTTGATGTTCTTCTTTTCAACATGATCACGAATAAAATGATGACGAACATCCACATGTTTGCAGCGAGTGTGTAGGACAGGATTTTGGGTGATGGCGATTGCGCTTGAGCTATCGCAAAATATTGGCACGCTATCCATGTATACTTCATAATCCTTTAGCTGTTGTTTAATCCATAAGATTTGTGCTGTGCAACTCCCTGCAGCCATGTATTCTGCTTCTGTTGTTGAGGTTGCAACTGAAGTTTGCTTTTTAGAGAACCACGAGATGAGCTTGCTTCCAAGAAATTGACAAGTCCTAGATGTGGATTTTCTATCAAGTTTGCAACCTGCATAATCAGAATCAGAGTAACCAGTTAATTCAAAGTTATCATCACATGGATACCATAAACCTATTTCTATGGTCCCTTTGAGATAACGCAATATTCGTTTGGCTGCTTCCAAGTGGGATTCCCTTGGACTTGCTTGATACCTAGCACAAACACCAACTGCAAAAGTAATATCAAGTCGACTAGCAGTTAGATATAAAAGTGAACCGATAATACCACGATACAGTTTTACATCAATTGCCTTCCCGAGTGCATCATGGCCAATCTGCCCATTGGTTTGCATTGGAATTTTTCCTGGTTTGCAATCTTTAACTCCAAACTTTGTGATGAGATCGTTGATGTATTTGGATTGATTAATTAGGATCCCATCAGCAGATTGCTTGACTTGCAAGCCTAGGAAGAAGTTCATTTCTCCCATCATTGACATCTTGTACTTGTCCTGCATTAGCTCACTAAACTTGTTACAAAGGAATTCAGATTTGGATCCAAAAATGATATCATCAACATAAATTTGGACTAAAAGGATATAGTCTTGAACTTTGATGGTGAATAATGTCTTGTCAACTGATCCTCATTTGAATCCCGATTGAAGTAAGAATGTAGACAGTGTCTCATACCAAGCTCGAGGAGCTTGTTTTAGACCATACACTGCTTTAGCTAATCTGTACACCTTGCTCTCATCTTCAACTTCAAACTCAGGTGGTTGTTCCAAGTAGACTTCTTCTTCCAGAATGCCATTTAGAAACGCGCTTTTTACATCCATCTGGAATACTTTGAAGCGTTGAAAGGCTGCATAAGCAAGAAACAATCTGATAGCTTCTAGTCTTGCCACAGGTGTGAAAGTTTCATCAAAATCGATTCCTTCTTATTGACAATATCCCTTGGCGACTAGCCTTGCTTTGTTTCACAACCTCGCCTGTTTCATCTCTTTTATTTTTGAATATCCATTTGACTCCAATCACACCTTGATGATGAGGTCGATCCACTAAGTACCACACATCGTTTCTCTTGAACTCATTTAATTCTTCTTGCATGGCATTGATCCAATCTGCACTTTGCAAGGCTTCTTCGATGTCCTTAGGTTCGGTGTGAGCAAGATAGCAGCTTAGTAATACGCTCTCTCCATGCATGCGCCTCGTTTTGACTCTATCTGTTGGGTTTCCAACAATGAGATCAGATGTATGGCTATCTACCCATCTTCTTCGTCTTTTCATTTCATCCGCAAATACTTCGATTTCCATTTCATCAGGTGGATTCTCGAATTCAGGATGATCTATGGTAGGTACATCAAAGAGATCGTTAGTATTTAAATCAATGCTTGATACTTCATTTACCAATTGTTGAACAGATGGTTGTTGAGTTGAGGGAGGGGGAGATTGAGTGATTTGTTCATCAACAGATGGTTGAGAGTGTTCATGTGAAGTTCCCCCTTCATTTGTTCCCCATAGATGAGTGAGTTGTCCATCTGTTCCCCCTTGTTGTGGCTTTTCTCCATCAGGTTGATTATTAGTTTCTTCTTCATCTTCATCTCTTCGTGGACTCCATAGAAGAATGTCATCGATGAGTCTATCTGTGGAATTTCTCAATGTTGAGTGAGAGAGATCATCTTTTGAAGAAACGCTATCTGTTCCTGAAACTTCAAAATTGGCTTCATCAAAAATAACATGTGGTGTTACTTCCACAACAAGGGTTCTTTTATTAAAAACTCTATAAGCTTTACTGATCTCAGAATATCCCAAAAATATTCCTTGATCACTTTTGCTATCAAATGTTTTTAATTGAGTTTTCCCATTGTTGTGAATGTAACATTTACATCCAAATGATCTAAAGTAAGAGATTCGAGGCTTCCTGTTGTTCCACAGCTCGTATGGAGTTTTCCCATGACGTTTTGTCACAACAGATCGATTATGAGTATAGCAGGCTGTGTTGACTGCTTTTGCCCAGAACTTCTTTGGGAGATTGATTTCATTTAACATAGTTCGGGCAGCCTCCTTGAGTGATCTGTTTCGCCTTTCCACTATCCCATTTTGTTGGGGTGTACGAGCTGCTGAAGTTTGATGATGAATTCCCATTTTTGAGCAATATCCTTCGATCATGTGATTGATGAATTCAGTTCCACGATCAGATCGAATTGTGATGATGGATGACTCCTTTTGATTTGATAGTTTGTTAAGAAGATCAGGCAGTTTCTCTAGAGTTTCCTTTTTCTTGAACATGAAAACAACCCAAGTGAATCTAGAGAAATCATCTATAACAACAAGAGTATATTTTCTACCGTTTACACTTAATGGAGATACAGGTCCAAAAAGGTCTAGATGTAGAAGTTCCAATATTCTTGAAGTGGAGTGAGCTGCATTTGTAGGAAATGATGCTCTTGTTTGTTTTCCTGCTTGGCAAGCTTCACATATGTGGTCTTTGTCATATATTTGATTAGGTAGACCTTCAAACAGATCGTCCTTCACCAGCTTGTTGATTGTTTTGAAGTTCAAGTGGCTTAATCATTTGTGCCACAGCCAGCTGGTCTTTGTACTTGATTTTGTTACTAAACAAATTTCAGATTGATCATTCCATTGTACAATGTACAACCTGTCCTGCAAAATCCCAGTAAGAAGAATTTCTTCTCCTTCTATATTTTTGACAAGACACTTGTTAGCTGTAAATTCTACTCTCTTGTTATTAGCACAAAATTGGCTAATAGAGAATAGATTATGATTTAAGCCTTCAACATAGGATACATTTTGAATAATTGTGTTACCAACATAAAGATCGCCATATCCTCTTATATAACCTTTTGAGTCTCCTCCAAAGGTTACAATTGGTCCATTTCTTTCCTTGTAGTTGGATAACATCTCCTTGTTGCACGTCATATGTTTGGAGCATCCGCTAACAAGTATCCATACCGCGCCCCGAGCTGTGTGCTTTCTTCTCAACGATCTCCTATCCTGCAATGAAAATTTATTTAGCTACCCTACTGAATGAGGGTGCTTTGTTAGTAGACAACGTTCCTTTTGGAACCCAAATTTGTCTAATAATAGTAACATTTTGCGATGGTCTGATTTGTTTTCCACTGAAGTCGATGTATACTACTTTCTTCGTAGGAGGTTGGTAAGATGCAGCTTGCTTCTTAGGAGCAGATGGATTTGGATAAGCAGATGGTTTTCTTCGTTGGAATTGTTGAGGAGCTCGCTGGTTATTAAACTGATGAGTTTCTTGGTTTGTCCTTTGAGCAGACTGTTTCTTTGGTTGAAATCCAATCCCTTGCGTGGTGAATCTTTGTTGTCGCTGACCTTGATCTTTGATCAAGATAGCTTGTGGCTGTCTCGAGTCGTTGTTGAGATTCACTATCTTATCTTTTCCCTTTTCTTTGACAAAGTTTCCTTTTGGTGGACCTTTGTCAACTCCATTAAATCCAAGTCCGGTACGATCCGCAGCTCTTCTTTGCATGTCGTTGATGAGTTGAACTCTGTCTGACTTTTTGTTGATGTAGTGATTAAGCATTACACTTAAGTTCTCCGCCTTATTGTTGGCTGACGATTCTCTTCCAATCAAGTCCGAGATCTTAGCAGTGAGAGCGTAGACTTCTTCACTTTTGTTCTTGATTTGTAGAAGCATCGCCGTTTCTCTTTCATTAAATGAAGCACTTACTTTCTTCATTTCTTGTATGGTGTTTGTCATTCTTCCGTTTTCTTTAATCGCATGTTTGAACATCTTGTTCAATCTTGCATGATCTTCCATAAGCTTGGTGAAATCTTCAATGGACAGATCGTCTTCATCTTCTTCATCTATCTCTTCTTCTTCACCCGAGTCATATAAAGGTGAGTTAGAAATAGGAGAAGAATAATTATTTTCTACCTCATTGTTGTCGAGTCCGTTGTCATGACCCATGAGGCATTCATCCCATTCGAGCTCCAGCTCGTTAGCCATAAAGGCTTCATCGTTTTCAGACGAGCTGTCGGTAAAAGTGCTTGGAGCAGTTTGTTCTTCAGCAAGCATGGCCTTACGTTGTTCTTTAAGCTTTTTATCTCGCTTGCTTCTTAGCTCCTCTCTTTCTGCCTTAGAAATATCGGGGCAGTCTGTCTTGAAATGACCTTTCCTACCACATTTAAAACAGGAAAATTCAGATAGGTCAGCTTTAACATATGAGGTGGATTTTACCTCATTCCTTTTCTCAGGTCGATCTCCAGATCGATCTCTTCCTTTGAAATTTATACTGTGATCTTTGTATAGGCGTTTATATCTGTTTGCCCTAAGTTCCATTTTCTGGAATCTTTGGGCCATGAGTGAGTATTCCTCGAAATAGTTCTTGGTGGGGTAGTTTTCGTCATCAGAACTTGATGAATCTTTCACCACCACAACTGGTGCAGATTTTCTTTCCACCTCCTTTTCTTTTAGCTTGGCTTTGAAGGAAGTTTCCTTATCATGGTTTCCTGCAGAGGAAGGTTTACTAGAGGATGAATTAGTTAAACCATGAATACGATTGATCTCGTACTCATTTCCAGTTAGTAAATCAAATAGAGAGTCAGTGGTAAGAGAATTAAACTCTGGCATCATGGGATGCATGGCTGAGTAGATTTCCCAAGTAGCTGGTAGAGCTCAGATCACTCTCAAGTTTTTCTCTCGTTGAGAATACTTGTTTTTGTCGATCATGGCTATTTCAATCAGAACTTCAGTGAACCGGTTCTTCATTTGGGCTACAGTTTTTCCAGACTTCATTTTGAACTCTTCAAATTTATTACAAGCAATGGACAGTTTGTTTTCTTGGATGATGTCTGATCCACGACTAATTTCCTTGAGTACATCCCACATCACCTTGGCAGTTTGAAGATGTCTGATTTTGGCCAAGTATACCCCTCTTACTGTACTCGAAATTAGTCCTTTGGCGAAGTCATCGAGTCCAGCTTCTTTTCTTTCTTCTGCCGTATATTCATCAATAGTCTTCTCCTTTTCAACTATGATCAATGAAGGGGTTGGACCATTTCCATCCTTTATCTCAGCACTTCCCTTGTTCATAATTTTGATGGGTCCATCAGTAATGACCTTCCACATTTTGATGTGTTGAGCACGCAAGCACATCTCGATTCTGAAACTCCAGTCATCATATCCAGCAATGGAGAAATCCTCACAAGAACGGATCATTTGTCCTTCCATAACTTCAAGGTAGATGGTGAAATGAATGCACGTGCAGTATGCTGTGAAAATGTTTTCAAGATCTATCCAAGATGACCACACAGAGATAATCTCTTGTGAATTAGAAGCAATGGTCAAAATGGACCACCGCTCTGATACCACTTGTTGGTCCCGAAAGAGCTAGATTGGCGTATGGGGGGGGGGGAATACACCAATTCAAAACTTTTTAGGTTTTCTCGTTCAAAACTTAAGTATAAGGTTTAGCACACTTAGTAACTAAGATAGCTAAGATTAGTAAAACAAATCTTCTTGTTAAGAAGGCTAAGTCTTACTCAAATAATACCTTATGTGTGAATAACAATAATCAAGAGTGATAAACACAGATTTAAACTTGATTAAAGTTGTGTGCGGAATATGGTGGTTAATGCTCTTTTTAATGTAAAAAATGTTTTCTTTAGTTAATCTTTTAACACAACCAAGTTAATGCAAGAGAATGAAGGGTATGATAATCAAGAGAACCAGAAAGAAAGAACACGAAGAATTTAACGTGGTTCGGGATAAACTTTCCCTACGTCCACGGCTCGATCAAACTAGATCAAAATCAACTATGTCTCCTTTCTTTTTACTCGTTGAGTACGAGCCTCAAGTTTTATCAAAACTAGATAACAACTTGAGATTACACTTCTTAGATTGAAGAACTACAATCTAAATCTTACAACTTTTGGATCAAAACTAGATCCTAACTTGGGTTTTGGTAAACAACAAAATTTCAGAAAGTAAATCTTCTAAATAATAAACACAACAGAGAATTCTTGAGGGTAGGATGTGTTTAGAGCGTTGAGAGCTTGAAGATTTTTGAGCAGAGTAATTGCAGGATAATAGCTTGAATTCTCGTACTTCTTTCTGGAGGTGAAGGTGGTATTTATAGCCTCAATGAAGAAACTATCCGTTGGAGACGAAGGTACTCTTTTTCAACGCATTAATGGCTGCATTAAATGCATGGCAGTGTTGTTGAAGCACGCGCTGTCAAATGAGAGTTGTTCCACCTTTCACGAGATTTCCCTGTGTATTGCCATACTGGGAATGATTCACCGTACAGAGATATTTGAAATTCTTGTACATCATTCCTTAAAGCATACTGTTGATGTGACAATACACAGAGTGGTTGACTTATGACAAATTTAGGTATGTCGGCAGTCCACCATAGTTACTGTGAGGAGCAGCTTGAATTTGATGTCATACCAGCTCGCTGTCCTTCGTGATGTAACTTCATCTCTTTGATTCTTCATTGAATGTGACGACCAGATCGTTTTTGGTATAAAACGATCTGCTATATATATGGTAGAGATGATAAGATCGTTTTTGGATACAAACGATCTGCCGCTTGTGATGACTGCAGATTGATGCAATCATTTGGAACGAGCTGCTTCCGCCAATAGTAATGACTTGAAATAATGTTTTTGACGAGCGAGCAGTGAACTGATTTTGAGAACGAGCTGCCCATCCATTTGTAATTGATGAAAACGATCTGATGTTAGTTCCAAGCAGCGGGCTGACTTTGAAGAACTAGCTGCTAAACCACTTGTAAATAAGTTACAAGTAAATTCAATCTTCTAAGCTAATTCTAGTCTATAGAACCAGATCGAAATAAGTATGTTTGAAACCTCAAACCACTTTTACATTTGTGATCTGTGATAGATGAACTAAAGGTTGAAACCAAGAAACAAGTAACAATGTCAGCGAGCTGCTTATGTAGGAAGCAGATCGTTATTTATGTATAAAAACGATCTGCTCACCATATAGGGAGCTAGCTGACTTACAAAGCAAGAAACTTGTTATCATAGTAATCATTGTGTCCAGGATACCTTTTACTAGAATAATACAGATCGTTATTTATATACCAAAAACGATCTGCTTCTATTACACTTAAGATATTCCTTAAGAGATGACAATGACTACTTGGTTTCCAATATATATAAAACATCAAAGTGTAGTTTCGAGGAACATCATCAAAACAAATATAAATTCATGGGTTCCCAACACTCTTTTTACACAAGATCAATCTCAAACCCATAACTAACTAAGAATGATAATACATAGATGAATGTCAATACTATTCGCTTTATCTCTCAATATGAGTATTCTCCCTTGCGTTCGTTCTCTCATCTTCATAATGAGACTTTTCACTTCTTTATATATGCATGTTTGTTGCTTTTTGCTCCTAAATTTATGCTCTTCATGATATACACCGTGTCCTCCTAGAAGATAGGATATAGATAAATTCCTATTTTCTAGTTTGTTAATTTGTTGAGAATTTCACGCCTAGATTTTCTCTGATAAAGTATGACTTGAGTATTGAGACTAAAGTTGAGACATGATGCACCCACAATCATATAATCACTCACAATCTCCCCCTTTTTGGCATTTATGTATTCAAAACACATAATCACTATGATGCAATCAATAGCTCCCCCTTGCGTCAATAACTCTCCCTTGCTTCTCAGCAAAAACGAGCAGCGAAAATAATCATCAATCACATAAGATCAAGTAGGCAGTCAAGTAGGCAGTGAATCAATAACATTGCTCCCCCTCAATCAATTACACCATATCATCCATGTCTTTTATCCAGAAAATCAGATAATAAAATGCAGTAGCAAGAACATACCCAATTAACCAATTCTCCCCCTTGTTTTGATGCAAAAATGTCAAAACAACTTATGTAACATACCAAAACGTTTTGAGTGAATTCTGGAACAAACTCTGACATAGTATTCAACATCCGTTCTGCTGGCCGTAAGTTAGCAAATTTCCAATCATGCTTATAAAGTCAGTAACTCATTCTTCTTTTTTAGTATCTCTGAGCAATTAATTGACCTTGTTCCTTGCGATGTTTCATTGTGTCTGCATTACATTTATATTGTTCAGAAACAGACTATGAGTCAGGACTTCATCTTGTTTCAGCATCTGTTGTCGAGTGTTGCATGAGTCATCAATCGTAACATTGATTAATTGTATGCCTTTTCCAATGGCTTTATTGAATACTCTAGAGGTTTGATTATTTCTGGAATTTGTGTGGACAACATATCCTTTGAATGTTTGGTAATTCCTTCTTTTCTTTTGATTGTAGAGATGTTGTCGTCTCTTATCTCCCAAATAGAATCTGCAATACGGTCGAATATGACCTGGCCTACCACAGTAGTGACATGTAGGAATAAATCTCCTTGTGGGCCTTCTCATGTGATGATTGTCTTAACATAGTTGAAATACTCCTTGGGACTGGTTCTGTGGTTTGTTTCGACATGGTTGAAACTGGTTCTGTGGTTTGTTCCGAAATGGTTAAAGCACACCTTGGAACTGGTTTTGTGTTTTGTTCATCTCAACCTTAGTGGTTGAAGATATTTTTCCCTCACCTGCAACAATTTGATCGAGATTGGCAGATCCACCAATCATCATTTTGATCATCTTTTCAAGATGAGTCAATTCTTTGTTTCTTTCGATGATGGTAGCATCTTTCTTGCTTAAATCAATTTGAAACTGGATATTCTTGCTTTTAAGAGTGTCTCTCTCCTGGGTGATTTCATCAAGTTCAACTTTTAGAGATTTGTTCATCACAACTACTTTTTGCACTTTTCCATTATTTTCCAATATTCTTTGATAAAACTATCGTCTGGATTGTTGTCCGAAAGAGAAGACTCAGAAAATCAGTCAGGTTCCTGGGATAGTTCTGAATCTGTATTTGCAACATGAGCCGTATGACTTTTGATGGGTTCATCATCTTCATTTTCTTCGGTGTCATCGTCACAGTGAGAGATGAAATAAACCTTTTTTGCTTTGCTTTTGTTATTTGAATAGGTTAGCACATTCCTTTTTTATGTGTCCAATACCACCGCACTCATAGCATCCTTTGTCTTCTTCCTTGTTCTCATCCTTGGTACGATCTTTAAGATAGGATGTAGACAATGAATCATTTTGACGCCCTTTGTTTTCACCATCACAATTGCTTCTTTCCAAATATTGTGTTGAATTTCTTTGTTAGAATTGTCATGGCCTCAAAGAGTTCTCGATCAGTGATAGTTTCTTCAGGTCGTGTCATTTTGAGCGCCATGTTCTTCTTTTTGTCGCTGATGTTTTCTCGTCTTCCCATATCAAAGGTTCTTAGAGTTCCAATGAGTTCGTTGGTGGTCATGGTATCAAGATCACGTCCTCCTTCGATGGCGGATACTTTGTAGTCAAATCTTTCAGGGAGAGATCTCAAAATCTTTCGTACTAGTTTTTTTCCAGGAATTTTCTCTCCAAGGAGAAATCATTCGTTAGACAAACTGAGTAACCTTGTGTGGAACTCAGAAATAGTTTCACTTTCCTCCATTTTCAGCATTTCAAATTGAGTTGTAAGTTGTTGAATTCTTTGGCTCTTTACCCTGCTATTTCCTCCATAAGTATTTTGCAGGGTATCCCAAGCTTCCTTGCAGGTTTCACAAGTAGAAATAATTGCAAAGACTTCAACACTTACTGCACCTTGTATTGCATTTAGTGCCTTTTGATTCATCCATCTTGTCGTCTTTTCTTTTTGAGTCCATTTGTCTCAAGGTTTCATTGCACCTATAGCATCTATGGGGTTGTTCCCAACCTTCTATAACCCAGCTTCATGCAGCCTCATCTATGGATCTTATAAAGGATGACATGCATACCTTCCAATAGCCATAGTTTGATCCATCGAAGAGTGGTGACCTTGTGATAGAGAAACCTTCTTTGATACTCTTCATAGTCATAGAGTTTGTCTTGAAATAATCGAACCACAAAAATAAGTAATTCCCACGATCAAACATCAATAACTTAGGTGACCTGCTCTGGTACCAATTTGAAATAACTTAGTTTGTGGTTCGTCTTAAGTGCAACGCAAGTAAGAACAAGAACCGCGACAAAGAACGTTTACTGACTTAAATGAAATGTGCTCAATGCGATTGATCATCCAGTTCGGCGAACACGCCTACTTCTGGAGGGTTAACCCAACTCAAATTCAATATAGATAAAAGATCAGAGATACAAGAAAATCCTACTTCTACTCACTCGTCTTTCTTCTATCCTATATTGTTCAAACGAAATCTTAAACTACTCAAAGATACCCAAAGAGTAATCGTTCAAAAGGAGACCGATATGTTACTCTTTTTACACAAGATCAATCTCAAACCCAGAACTAACTAAGAATGATAATACATAGATGAATGTCAATACTATTCGCTCTCTCTCTCAATATGAATATTCTCCCTTGCGTTCGTTCTCTCATCTTCATAATAAGACTTGTCACTTCTTTATATAGGCATGTTTGTTGCTTTTTGCTCCTAAATTTATGTTTTTCATGATATACACCGTCCTCCTAGAAAATAGAATATAGATAAATTCTTATTTTCGAGTTTGTTAATTTGTTGAAAATTTCACGCCTAGATTTTCTCGAACAAAGTCTCACTTGAGTATTGAGACTAAAGTTGAAACATAATGCACCCACAATCACATAATCACTCACAATAAATATTGAAAAATTGTAAAGAAACAAAAGTTATATTTTGGCAAAATGACTGTAGACAACAAATTAAAAAGTAAAGTCAACGCATAAGTTTAACCTCTAGTCTTAGATTGAAACTAATTTTTTTTATTGTTAAGTAACAAACTATTTGTACAAAGATTTTAAAAATAACATGCGACAAATAAGTAAATTGATTATATGTATGGGGCCTCGATTCTATGGTGTCAAATCCATTGCCTCATGGGCAAGACGCCCCCCGCTCGTAACCAATCGCAACATTACCAATTCAATCAATAGAATCACCATCGTCTATTTCGTCTGGCACGTGCAACTTTTCAATAGCAGCCTGTTCAGAATATGGCAGGCACCATATACAAGAAGAGCCTTAGCAATGAATGAGGGAAGGAAAGACAACGACAACCATTGAAATTTGATAGCAATGTAGTTGGCATTTTAAGTCCAGACAAGAGAGAGAAGGGGAGTAACCTTAATAGTAGCAACATCTGTTGCAGATGGTTTCAAATCCAATGCTAGTCCGAAATGAAGCATGGCCTTGTCATACATGTTTCTCCGCTTGTAGATGTTACCCATTAATGCATAAACACTACTCTCGCACGGGGCGTACTCTTTCAGCTCCTCGAGAACTGCTAGTGCACCTTCAAGATTATCCAGGCTCACGAGGATGTTAGCCTTCTGATATAGAGGGAGAGGGTTCTTCTTATCAGCCATCACAGCTCTATCCATCATCTCCAGTGCTTCAGCGTTTCTCTGATGGAAATTACGAGATTAATTTAAACGATAATCAAGTTGAAATCCATTTACAAGCTGGAATGGTCCTTTCCTAATAATTTTATCTACCTTCAGTGCATGCAAGGCAGTCCCCAGATACGACATTATGACAGAAGAAAGCGGGTTGATTAGGAAAGCCATCCGGAAATGATGCTCGGAGAACTCAAACTTCTCTTGACGAAGATATATCATCCCTAGTCCATACCAGGCATTATAGTGTCTGGGGTCTATTCGAAGGGCACTCTGGTAGCTCTTCATACCATTTTCAAAATCTTCCAAGGCCACATATCTATAAACACAGACATATTTGTTAAATAAATACATTTTGCAATGTGCTACACATATAAAGAAGAATAAGAGTGCAATCCTTACTCATGGCCGCATAGGGTGTGAGCATATGCAAATCTAGGGTTCAATTGCACAGATCGCTGGAAATTCTTAAGAGCAGTTTCGTGGTCTTTTTGTAAGCTGTAGCAATTTCCCAAAGCAATCCTGTCATATCAGATACACATATGTCAAAAGGTTACTGTATTGAGAAGCAAACCAAGGAAGCAACGGCATCTACAGGCCCAACACCAAAACATTCTATACATATACAAAACATGAATAAAGAAACTTAATTAGCATTTTATAGCTAGAAGCTATTCACAGTCAGTGAGATGGAAAGTACCAGGATTGAGGAGCTAAACGATCAGTTGATATCAGCTCCTGAGCCAAGTAACTCAACTTCATTTCTTCTTTCAAATGCTAAAAGATGGAGGCAAGTTGAGTCAATAAATAGTGTAGATCATGGGTTCAGCTGAAATGGCTACTGAATTCAGAATAGATGTAGAATCTAAGAAAACCAAAGTTGATAGAATATATACTGGCACTACAAATGAGACGACAGTAACTTTTAAAGCAAGATCACATTTACATTCATCAACACAATGATGTGAAATTGTGAAGTTGAAGCTAAAGGATGAGAACTTGAATAATGATTTCAAATGAAAACTCACATATAAAACTGTGGAGTATATATCCATTCCGTCCAAACTATAAGGAGAGGCAATGCGTGCGCGACTGAAGGCACGGTCAGCTTCAAGATAATCAACCGTTTCAAAATAAGCTTTCCCGACCTACGCTTGATTGAGATTGTATACAAGAAGATAATCAAGTGAATTAAAGGCAGAATAGACATCTAAGACACAAGCGTAGGACCAACATTCATATTAACTGCCCGATATGGAAGTACAAAACAAACACTGAAGATGCTTGGTTAGCTTTTAAAGAAAAGGAAAGTGGAAATTTTAAATCTGCGCCCGACACTTGACAGTGGAAAATGATTGCTTAAATAGTGGTTCCATATCACCATTTCAGGTAAATCTTGTATATTGGTTCATCTTCCAAAATTAGCCCTGTCCGCCTGCTGACATGGCTCATTCCCATACCCCTCCACAAACCAAGTCCCTCAACAGTTTGATGAATAATTACCAAACTGCTAAGCAATGAGGTCACGAAGCCTTCCAACTAAATTGCCCAAGTTACATAGAAATTGTGCAGTCAAATGATTTGACAGCAAGGTAAGCCTACAACCAAACAAGGCTCCCCAAGAATTTTAAGAAATATCTCCAATTCACTCCATTCTGTTTATTTGAGGAATAACTGCAGTTTCTGCTTTTGCATTGCATGTAAGAGAAATAATTATACAAAGACAAGACTGTAAGTTAGGTTTATGCTTTTGCATTGCATGTAACAGAAGAGATCTTTGTACTTTTCAAGAGAAATTATATTGTAAGATATAAACTAAGCTTAGCTTGTACAGTTTTGGAAGTATAATAGATAAAAAAAAAAGAAATGAATAAAGGTGCAACATGGCAATCAGGAGTGCTTGCAATTCCTAAAACTGAAAAGATGAATTCTCTACCTGAGAAAGCACCCATCCGGTATTATAATGCTTTTGTGGAAGTTTTGCGTAGATGCTCAGTGCGTCCTGTATCATGGAAATGACTTTATTTACAATACAAATAAAGTGAATTAGTGTCGGATAACTTTCCATCAAGATGTGACCACTACCTGGCATCTGCAGAGACTGGAAAGTCTGAAGCCTTCGCCAAAAAGCCTTAGAAGACCCAGAATATCAGAGGCACCATCTATGACTCTGGAGTTGCTCAAAATCGCTGCACCAGGTGATGTGGTAGCTCCTTCTGGTTCAAGAGACCTATTATCACCACATGGTGACGAGCTCGAACTTGTAATATTTAATCTAGATTCAGCATACACATCGTGATGGCTACCTAAGAAAGCAAGACTTTGGTCAGGTAAAATCAAAAGATAAACCAATATTACAGCATATAAACTCCCTGATTAAGGTTTCCTGTTCCCTCTAGTAATAAACAGATTGGTTAATTTCAATTTTATTAGTTTAAATATTGCAACTAAAACAAGTTAAACTTCGTGGTCAAGTACTAGGTTCACTTATGTAGAATCTAGAGGTAAATAATTAAGATTGAATAAAGAGTACTGAAAAATAATTGCAAGCCATCCATAAATAGTGAAAGTGTGAAACTACTTCACAAAATACAAAGTAATAAAAGGATTAGGGGTCAACTTTGGCTACACGCCCCACATCATGAACACTGAAGAAATGCAGAGAAGTTAGTAGATTCATATAAAGTATGTATGGGTGAAAGGCCTCGTAGACGGAGATCAGGAACACTCATGGTTTAAGAATAATAACTCCATAATTAACATGTGCAACGGTTTCAAGACAGATCATATTATCCAGAGCTTCACTATGAGACTCTTCAGGCATATGCTTTAATAAATACAACATGAAGATATAAATTACATAAAATATGCTAAGCAAGCGCAATTACCTTCATCAGCATTCTCACTTGCAGAAGGGTGACTCTTTCGAATTGTCGAAGAACGCGAAACCAATGAGTTTAACTTGGAACCCCCAAGATATTTGGAAGAGACACTTATTCCGTTCCCAGAAACTACAGATGCAGTTGAATTTGCATTGACAGATTCACCAGCAAGTCTCATGCTTCGTCGTTGCCCAGAATCAGAAAATAGCCTCTCAGATACCTATGTGCATATGAATTAACAGAATTGAAGTCCCTTTCAACTAGTCATGTTATCTTTATAACAAAAAAAAAAATTATCCAATTTAAGAGCGCATTCTACTTAATTATACAACTCCAGTCCCTAGCTAATTCAGAGACAAAAGTACCCTGGAGCCCAAATATTGACCTTAGATCACATATCTCCCAGTGATTCTCCATTATCCTCAAAGCTTAGCCTTTTTCACTAATGATTGTGGGAAAATCTAATAAGAGAAGCCCTCTTGAGATTATTGACATAAGCTTTAAGAAAAGAAGTGAAGCACAAAATATCAATCTAGGTTCTCAGATAGGTTTACGCACACAACCAATCAGTTTGGGAAGAGAGAAATGGATGGAAAACATTTATGTAGCTTTCATAAGTAAGCATCTACCATCACCAGCAACTTTGAAAAGAATTGAACATTTCTAGGTATAGACATATTCTCCTCACCCTCAAAAACTTGTGGATGTGTTCATATGCAACTGTTATGAATATTGTGCAAGTTGAATTTTTAGCACTTCAATAAGATTACTTATCATGTCAAAATCTCAGCAGAATCGCATCATGTTTCTGTCTAAAGTACACACATACAGGCAACTTAAGAATTAAAGTAAACATGAGATGTGCTGAATAGATGTTATTACTGAAGTCAAAAGGTTATGTCATGATACAACAAATAAGGAAATTCTGTATATCCTGTAGAGGGCAGATGAAGAGGAAAAGAAACTCAGAGGAAATAAACAGTTACATAGGAAAACAAAAGAAACATTAAGCTTGCAAAGAATAGCCAAAATGAGGAATGACGTGCATAAAAAGATCCCAATTACAAGAAACTAATATATCTCAACCTTTCTTAGTTTTCCTTCATCGACAAATTTTCTTCTAGGGCCTGCAACAGCAGAGTTCATGTTTACTCGTTGGGAGTTATCAGCTCCATATGTTCTCATGTTCGGACCATTTGGTAGTGCATTTCTGCATACTGGAGGTGGAGCAACTCCAGATAACTGCATACATAGTTCAAGAACATACTTAGCGGGCCACAACAATGAGTGCTTAAACAGAATAATGGCAGCATCAAAATGGGGCTGGTGCAATGTATAAATACAACAAACAAAGTGTAAACTGAAGAAGAGGAAAGAAAAGGAAAATGCAACTGACCGTGATTAAGCCCAGATATAAAAAATCATCAGTACATGATTATACCTGTGATTGCATAGCCATTGGAGAAGGAGTGTTGTAAAACGGCAAGCTGGTGGGAACACCATACGGGGGCTGAACGGAAGTTGTTCCATAACCGTTGCCAGATATCTCTCTGAGATTATTACTATAAATGTGCTTCAATTTCCTTGGACTAACATCATCAGATCCTAAAGTCTTGTTCAAAGTTAACTCATGATCCTCATTTGTTGCCTGTGAATCCTGGGAAGCTAAAATTCGTTGTTGGTATTGCTTCTGAATAAAAAGAGAAGCCCCATCGTCAAAAACTAAAGTTGCTTCTTCTGCAACACCTGAAAAGAAGCCAATTTTATCTTGTTAAAGAATAGAATATTATATAAAACAGTTTAAATATTAATTAGAGAGGTGAAAGACATTAGCAATATAATGGATGGAATTGGGAGCAAACATGCTCAAGTACAGATCCATGTCAAAGGAGATAAATAAGCATTAGCACCAAACTTAGAACTTTAAACTGATAAAAGTGTTGCAAAATCCAAAATTATACTTACTTTAAGACATTTCCCAGGTGTGCAGCCAATTTCACATGTAATGTTTAAATTAGCCTAGCAACAGAAGTTACCGCTTTATCTTGTATCCAAGCAGATATAATGAAACTCACACGCACGTGCGCATACATACATACATATATTGAGGGCCTTTACGCAACTTATGTGATACTCAATTCAATCAGTAAAGTAATCGTTTGTATGGAAGCCTTTGCCGAAAAAGCAAAGACATAAGAAGCAGCAAAGTGTTTTTACTCTTCCAAGAGTGTAGAAAGACAAAGAAATAAGAAAAAAAAACCTTGTAAAAGACTATTCAAGTTCCACACTTTTACCAGATGGGGTCGGATATTGCAGCAATTGAGATTATAATTATATAAATAAATATTTTCTACATACCTAATACACAAAGCTCCTCAAAAGCAGCCCAGAATAATGGATCCAAAGACAGAGCCTGATTGAAGTGATTGATAGCATTCTGCTTTCTATCTGTATACCTGTGATTACATGATGAAATATTGAAGTACAACAATTACGGCAAAATCAAACTTGTTTTCGAGAAACAAATTTCTACCCAGTTACTTCTGCCAACACACAACTGCATTTGTTGTATTCCATGCATATTCTACATAGTACATCAAAATTTCCAGTATATTCATTTCAGCTTCAATACAAATTGAGATTTTTCATATGAAGTATTGGTTGTAGGCTTAACCACACTTAAAGAACACGAAAGAGGCATCATATTGAGCTTTTCATATTTTTGCCACAGTTATCATACGATTTTTGCATGATGTAGTAGTAGCACTATCTATTGTTCTGTTCTCTTTTTCACAATCGTACATAAGATAGCATTAATCAATACAAGCAAGAACAAGAAAGGAAAGTTAATTGATATATCATGCCTCGTAAAAGTAATTTTCTTTGATGTTATCATTTGATAATTTAGCATGATTTCCCCTTTCACTTTTGTCTCCTGTCTCCAGTATACTAAGCAAACACAGGGCATGATCATATGGTATGAATGGGGAGACCTCAGCCTTTCGCCACCAATTGCCCGAGAAATTAGGATCTATGTTGTAGCTTTAAAAAGTATCTTCATGAATGAATTGTAAATCTAGGATAAAGTTGTTAATTAAATAGAAATAGTCATTTGCAATCAAATGGAGCTGCATAGCACCACACAGTTTCCTTTCAAAAAGTCAATGATCTTACAAGTAAAAATTATACAACATGCATCTCCAAACACAGATACTGCTTCCGTAAAGTAAGTGAAGACATCTAGCTTTTCTTTGGCAAACTTAGTACATTAGCTTTTCTAGAGGTACAACATTAGCTAAGTGCATATGTTTCTACAGTGAGGTAATTGACCATGATATTGCTTTCTCCAGATTAAAGAAATGCCACATATGAAATAATCAAAATAAACAGTGCAACATAAAAATATAGCATCAACCTTGTTTACTTTAGGGCCACAGTTTCATTTATAAAGACAGGGAAGAGCACTTGGAATATTTTATCTTCATCAAAAATAAAATGACGTACAAAGATGATAATCTTTTTCAACTGCAATAAAATAGAACCATACTAGGATTATAGGAAATGGAAACTGCAACTCAAAACAATTAGGTAGGTAGACGGAAGAATCCACCATGAATGAAATGCATTACATGAATGGCTAGGATTCATTCTCACCAAAAAGTTTTTGTTCATAAAGTATATTTTAAAATTATTTTTATTCACAAAATTAAAAATTACCTTTTATTTTGAATCAATCTTGACCATTCCTTCCTTTAATACATTTAAAGTATGATGGATTTTTCCGTAGGTAGACTAATGAAATTGCAATGAAAATGACAGAAAAAGTGCATCTCAATTAAGAATGAAATAAGGGTATCATGTTCAAACCTGTATACAAGTCCAAGAAGGTAATGCCCAGCAGCTCCATTTGGAACCTGCGACAAGTAATAACTAATTACTACGTTACTAGATCTGTATAAAGGACTATTTCCACTGCTAACATCCATATCCCACAACAGTTATAATTATAATGGTAGAGAAATCTATTATGTACACTGAGTATACCTCCGCAAAAGACTCATTAGGAGATAAAGCTGCTTCTGCTTCGTTCAAAAGATCCATCTGGAAGCATGCCAGTGCAAACAAATAGCGGCATTCAGCTATTTGTGTTCCTTCGAATTAAAGACAACAAAGATGAATCAGATAACTAGATAAGCCATTTCCCAGTCACTGTAAAATACCGTTTGATATTAAATCTTACAAAGACAATAGAACACATCATTCGTCAACTGGTCCAAATTAAGTTAAAACGGGAAAAACTTGCACAACATACCCTTTAAGATGTGATAAGCGCAGTGTGCTTTATTGTTTTGCAAATAACAGCTAGCAAGCAGCTGCAGATTTTTCTGCAATCAAAAAAATGAACAGCAGGCATCAGTGAAACAGAACCAATCAGATTAGACCTAATTTAAATGTTTATTATCTCTATATTCACCAAATACATGAAGAATTTTCAAGAGTGACTTTGAAGATGCACCATCCTTTCAAATACAACAAACATCATTGCAATATAACCAAAAATTCTTCCTCCTCGCCTTATTCTACAATAAAACGACATTACCATCATACAGTACTGGTGAAAAACATTTTTCCGACTAAGTCCAGAACGTCGACTACATTGTACAACCATATATGCCTAAACCATGTGGCATTGCAACTTAAATCGTCTTAATTAAACTATCCCTAATTTGAAATTAGAGAACTCAAACTGCAGTAAATCAGCTTGAGCTCAAACAAAAGGTAACTTCGTGCAATGCCCACATAAAATAGTTGAAAACAATATTCCATAAATGATAAATATACGGTTCTAAATTGCCTTTAACATGCTATCCTAGCTCGTACCTAAGAAACTAACCTCGGAGGGAAATTCAGCGCAGAGGACCTTGCCCAGGAAAATGGCGTTTCCGTATATTAGTTGCTGGAGGCTGTTCCGCACACCATCTATAAGTATGGCCTCCATGTTGGCCGTAAAATCGAGTTCAGCTCGACACGTTATTGTCGATCTCGAATGAAGCTTCGCTCGTCAGTTACTCAATGAGGCGGTATTCGAACTCGGTTCGCCCAGGCTGGAACCTTGTTCAGGTTCAGCTCGTCATAAATCAATATTTGAAGACAAGCCTGAGAAGAAGTGGCGGTGGCAAACGAGCCGAGGCGGCGGTCGAGGGAGATTCGGCGATGTGGAGCGCCGGTGGCTGCAATGGAGATATTGGTTTTGGGGAAGAAGGGTTCTGGGTTTCTTAATTTGGGATTTGAGAATTTCGGTTCTTTGAATTTCAATTCAAAATAAAAAGAGGGAATCCATTTTACTTTTTCCAATTTATATTTTTTTTTTGGTTCTCACTTTTGTTTTATTCGATCCTTTTAGGAGTGTAACATTTTATTGACTAAAAAAATTACTTCAGTACAAATACAATATATTTCCTTAACTATACCACTCATATAAATTAAGTATTGCTCAAATGCATTAACTCTATTTTTTTTCAAAAAAATGAATTATGTTAAAATTTAAATTACAAAATCAAATGTGATCTAGTTCATAATGGCAAGTGAATTAGTACAAGATGTAATCTAATTCTCAAGATATAAGTTTGTGAACTAATGGATGATAAATCAAGAATTTTCCAATTCTAACTAAACCATTTTGTTAATTATATATCCAATTTTTTTTATATCATAACTTATAAGTATCTATTTTTGAATGTCCAACCAAAATATAATTCTTAAGTTGATCTGACAACTCTAAAACCTTGAATTGAAAATAAATTTTAATAATTAAAGAAACAAACTCATCAAGGTTGATGAGCAAAGAATTGAGTCACAAATTAAGAAGAATCGGACGTGGTAAGAGATCAAAAGAATTGACACGCCACATCACAAAAACTCTTAAATCTGAATCCGTTTTAAAGATCACTAGTGTGTTGCTCGCCCATTTTTTTATGGGAATTAGTTATAAGTAAAACTTGTAAAATATATTGGTTTTATAATTTTCATCATCAAAAGTATCTCATTAAAAATGAAGGATAAAAAAAATTGACTAAGGTGATATTTACTTTGCATGATAAGATGGATTGATAAAAATAATTCAAATTAATTTAATGCTTATTTTGATGATAAATGATGAATTATTTGGTTTTGAATTAATTTAATAATCTTATCTTTCAAATAGTTAATCTTATATTTTATTAATTTAACTTATCACTCAAAGTAAACATCACATAAACTTCACTGATAAAAAATTGTGAAAATTAATGATCGGATAAATAATACTGAAAAATGAAATGAATATATTATGTAATTATAAATTTCAAGGCTTGATTCACATTTGAAGTAAGAAATAGATATAATGATGAGCTAATGACTAAAAGGGACAATAAAACAACTCATTAAATTATCCATGAGATCATAACTTGAAGCTACACTACTTAACATATTGTCACACCATTCTAACTTCTTCAAATCGCATAGTATAACAATGATATATTACACATAAAATCGTATAATAATAAGGTTGTGTTTGTATAGAGGGATAAGAGAGGATAAGGAAGGATAATAGACTAATATTTCGTTTGGTTTAACGTATTAGAAAACTCGGACAGAATGTATTAAATTTCGCGTAATTATTTATTTCATAGATTAGAGTTTCTTCTATTTATTTAGTTGTATATATATTTGAAAACCTACTTTGTAAATGTAACCGAGAACGTGAATAAAATTACAATTTATTTTGTGCGCGTCGTCTCTCCAGTTTCTTTCCTTTCTTTCCTCTACATTGATTTACACATACAAATGGTAAAATCAACTCATATTACAACACATTATCAACACGAGTTTCTAACCCAATCGAGTTTACACGTGAATGGGAGGATACGCATAATTTTATTTTCACCCAGCCGCAACTTTTCTGGTTGTCTTCTCCGGCAAGTTTTGTATGATTTAATTACATATTTATGTTCCCAGTCGATTGCGAGTAGTTCGGTAGTATTATTTTTGTGCTATTCCCAATATTAAAAAAATTCGCCGCCAACACTTTTGGAATCGGCCTTCCTTGTTGCTGCTATTTTGGTCATTGGGAAGTGATTACTGGAAGTGTGCTTTGGTTATGTCCCATTAATGAAATAGAACTTGGTTTTCATCCCATTCCGTCCAACTATAATTGAATTTCCAACTATTTTATCTTTCTATGTGTTTATCCATGCAAGAATTCAACTTTATTTAACTCATTTTATCTAGTTCTCTAGACATATAATTTTTTGTGGGATATGTTGGATTTGAAAATTGAAAACTTTTTTAATTAAGTTGGGATTTATAAATTGTGGTGCGGGTATTAGCATCATATGTGTTAATGGATATTAACTAAAAATAACCAGCTTAAATGTTTATTGTTTTTTCTTTAATGAAACTCCTTATCAACGAGCTTATGATGAATGAAGACAAATGTATATCCATATTAGGTGGATTAATTAATAATTAATTGCCACCAATTTTGTAACTCCTATAATGTTCAGTGAATTGATGAACATCAATTGCCTCAGAGGAAGCGGTTTGGCTCAGGAGCTTCTTGATGGATGTAGATGTGGTTCCAAGTATGCCTTCGAGTATCACGTTTTATTGTAATAACTCGGGTGTAATGACAAATTCAATGGAACCACGGATCCACAAGGCAAGCAAACACATTGAGAGGAAGTACCGTATCATTTAAGATATAGTAAGAAGGGGCGAAGTAGTAGTATCCAAGGTAGCGTCGAACTACAACCTGACTAATCCTTTAAAGAGCCTGAACGGTAAAACGTTTGAAATGCACTTAGAGGGATTTGGGGTGAGACGTGTAGTGGACCTGCTTTAGGTATAAGTGGGAGATTTGTGATATCATGCGACACAGATTGTATACTCTAAAGCATATTTGAGTATAAGTGGGAGATTGTTAGGGTTTGTATACCTCAAACCATGCTTTATGCTTGGACGATATATCAAACCTGTTTTCAATTGCACTTTAATGAGAATAAATGTTTCTATCATTGGTTTGTCATATATATTATATATTTATTGAATAGCAAACAAGTCCATTTATTACAATTGTAGACTGTGTGGTGGATCGATGATCGTGGAAGGTAACACAGTCGGCTCCTTTGTAATATAAAGTCACAGTCTAGACAGACTTGAACAGTCTAGTCGGTAATGGCTGCGATATCACTTCGATGCGGCTGACCTTAGCTCGCAGAATGATGTCGGTATGTATAAGCGGATACACATGCTTTGCTTATACATATTGAGAAGTTTCACAGTGAGATAAGTTCTAACGTTCTGATACTTAGAACGAGGTCTCGGAAATTAATTTATTTCTTAATCAATGACGATGACATTAGTATAGGCAGTTGATTATACGCTGTTTTGATTCATCAACGCTTGCGAGTTTTTGGTAACTCTAAATAGTTATGTTTTGGGTAGTAGTCGTCGACTTAGCCAGAAGTACTCGATTGTCAGGCGTACATAATCGCGTCTCGGTGACACGAGTTGATTAAATCTGCGTGAGGCGTTTAGAAAGGTTTATTACATAAGAAATCGATCCGATTGTGAATTTATTCCATATGTAATATTAAAGGTCTGAACCGGATCACTCACGAATAAATATATTAATTAATTGTGAGTTGTCAGCAAACTCAATTAATTAATGGATTTAGAAAATCTTAAATGTGAGGAAATAATTAATGACAAAAGGGTTACGTCCGTAATTCGAATGAATCAAGATGAGTTCAATATTTATCCTATAGTGGAGTCAATAAATATTTATAATAGAACTGCTCTTTATTGCATTTACATGGAGTAATTAATTAAGGGATAATTTAATTTAAATTAATTAATTTAAGTCTAAAGGTTGGGCCAGCCAATTAATTAAATTCAATTGGGCCCAAAAGGAAACTTGGAAATTAATTTAATCTAATTATAGATTTGTCCAAGCCCAAATTAATTTTAGATATAATTCAAATTTGAATTTGAATTATTGTTGTAATTGCAAGAGATAAAGAGGGGATATAGTTGCTATTATTTGAGATTTAATTCATTCTCCTTGGAAACTCTATCCTAGGCCACAATGTCTATAAAATAGAAAATAAGAAGAGTCAGTTTCTCTCTCCGGCATAGAGAAACGCCGTTTCATATGAGAATTCTATTCTCATTATTTTCGAAAAATGCAGTATTTTTACTGCGAACTTTCGGTCTTCTTATTTCTTGACTTCTAGATATATTCGCTCACACGATATTCTAGAAGGTAGACGGTCCATAGGATAGAAGTTCCTAATGTTGGATTCGGTGGAGATCAAGATTGTAGATCCAACGGTGTGGATTGCAGATCGTTGCTAGTGATTCAAATCGCTTCTCCACAAGCAGAGGACTAGCATAAGGAAAAGGTATAATTTATATTTCCGCATTATATTCTCCTATGTGGTTTAAGAATTAATTATTTGTGTTGTTAATTAATCCATGGATCATGCGGTTAAGTGAGCCCCTCATACAGGTTCCATCAACACACACACGAGAGAAACCCACATCATTCACATGCAAATCATCTTGTTGCATTCTTCTTTGTTCATTTTAGAAGAAGCTCTGTTCTTAACCTTTTCCAGTTCGCCGGAGCTTGTTGGTTCGCGGTGCTGCCACTACCGAGACGTAACTCCATTTTATCTTTGGATACATCATGTCACATCGAGAGCACTACCGGGACGTAAATTGTCTTGCGGAAAGAGGGATTTTTCCTCGACTCGGATTCAACATTATTTTCTATTATTTTATTTTATTACTTTTGTAATAGAATAGCAAATTGTAATCTGTAATCTCTTTTTCCAAATATTTTCTCCATTATTTTCGAACAATCACAAGACAATTTATTTATATTTTTCTTATTTAGGGAGAAATTACAGTAGCTCATTTGTAAGAGATTACAGTAGCACTTTGCAAGAATTTCTCTTTACTTCAAACCTTTGAAGATGGTGACTTCTGCTTCAACCGAGTTCAACACCGTCGTTGCCTTCGCATCCACCGTAGCTGTTGCTGCCACTGCCGTCACCGCTGCTGCTGCTGGAGGGTCTTCAACGATTTCAATCGTTGTTGACGCCACCACCAACACTTTGATTACCAGGCTTGAAGCCGGTACGAACCCTTCGAGGTTGAACGGTGGTTCCACTTTTAGTGATTCCGTTGGGTCCATTTTTAGATCCGGTGTTGGAGCTCACGAGCTCAACACGTCGGACTCTCTTTTGGGAGCAAATTCTGCACCGAAGATGATGCCTCCTACCGAGACGCCGCTGAAATTTAACGGGACTGACTTCAAACGTTAGCAACAGAAAATGTTGTTCTACTTGACAACTTGGGTTTTACCGGGTTCGTCAAGGAGAACGAGCCGCCGACACCGAGTGCCGAGGAGACGAACTTCACTGTTCGGGCTCCTATGACAATTGACACAATGAATATTACCTTTGTAAAAACTTTATTCTAAATAGCTTAGATGATAGTTTATACTATGTATATTCTGTTGTAAAGACCTCCAAAAAATGTGGGAGACATTAGAAAAGAAGTACCGTAGCGATGATGCGGGTACTAAGAAATTTGTTGTAGCTAAATTTTTAGACTACAAAATGGTAGACTCCAGACCCATCATAGATCAAGTGCAAGAGTTCCAACTCATTGTGCACGACGTCCATGTCGAGGGAATGATTCTATCGGATGCATTCATGGTGGCGATCGTGATTGAGAAACTACCTCCAAGTTGGAAGGACTTCAAGAGCTATCTCAAACACAAGAGAAAGAAGATGACTCTTGAATACCTCATCGTGAAGCTTCACATCAAGTTGGACGTGCGAAAGCGTGATCCGAAGGTGAAAGGGCCGATGGACGCAAAGGCCAACCTATTGGAGAGAGGCGGTCCCTCCAAGAAGCGTGCTCGACCAAATGATACAGGCAAGGGGAAGAAAAAATCGGCATCCCGAAAGTTTGACGGCAATTGCTTTAATTGTGGCCGACTTGGTCACATGTAGAAGAATTGTCGTGAGCCCAAAGGCAACAAGAAGAAGAAGCACGATGCCCACGTTCCCGAGAAGGAGTTCGGCGAATGGGATGAAGACGATCTTGCCGCCGTGGTCACTGACGAAGTCAACTTCGTGGACAACCAAGGTGGATGGTACATTGATATCGGCGCAACCGCCCATGTGTGCGCCGACAAGACTAAGTTCACCACTTACAAGGCTGTTGAGGGGAGGAAGCTCAACATGGGGAACCAAACCTAGTCCAAGGTGGCCGGAGTTGGGGATGTGGTCCTCAAGATGACATCCAACATCTCAATTACCTTGAAGGACGTTCTACATGTTCCAGACATCCGCAAGAATTTAGTCTCGGGTTCAATACTAGTCAATAAATGATTTAGATTAGTTTTTGAATCTGATAAAATTGTATTGACCAAGTTTGGAAAATTCCTTAGTAAAGGTTATCTTACCGGAGGACTTTTCAAACTCAATGTAATGGCCGTGCGCCGCAAAAGTTTTAATGATAATGAGAAAGTCTCTACTTCCTCTTACTTGATTGAGTGCCCCGATTTATGGCATTATAGATTAGGACATGTAAATCTAAATGCTATAAAAAGATTAGTAAATTTGGATTTACTAAAATTAAGTGAAGTCAATACTTAAAAAAAATGTGAAATTTGTGTTGAAGCAAAAATGACTAAGTTACCGTTTCATTCGGTAGAAAGGAGTACTAAACCTCTTGAATTAATTCACACCGATGTGTGTTGTTTAAAGTTTGTGAACAAGAGGTGGTAAGAAATATTTCATTACTTTCGTAGATGATTGTACAAGGTATTGTTATCTTTATCTTCTAAGAAGTAAAGAAGAGGCTATTGAAGCTTTTAAGAACTTCAAAACTGAAGTCAAAAATCAATTAACCTGTTGAATTAAGATTGTTCGAAGTGATAGAGGTGGAGAATATGTAGCTCCGTTTGACGAATTATGCAACAAAAATGGTATAATTCACCAAACTACAACTCCTTATTCACCTCAATCTAATGGTGTTGCGGAATGCAAAAATCGAACACTTAATGAGATGATGAATGCTTTATTAATTAGTTCAGGGTTGCCCCAAAATATGTGGGGGGAAGCTTTTTTAACAGACAACTATATACTAAACAAGATTTCACTTAAATGTAAGGATGTCACTCCTTATGAGGTGTGGAAAGGAAGAAAGCTCTCATACAAATGCCTTAAAGTGTGGGGGATGTTTGGCGAAGGTTGAAGTGCCTCTATCCAAACAAGTTACAATCGGCCCTAAAACGGTTGATTGTATCTTTATTGGATATGCATTTAACAGTAGAGCCTATCATTTTGTTATTCACAAATCGAAAGTTCCCAACATGGTGGTGAGAACGACTATTGAATCAAGAAATGCAATATTTTTTGAGAATATGTATTCTTGTAAAGATAAGGATAGAGTTGAAGTCAATTCTAGTAAAAGAATTGAAGAACAAGCCACATCTTCTAAATCAGTGGATGAAGACCCAAAATTGCGTAAGCGACAAAGGTTTAATCTAGAAGATATAAAACCTAGACGAGATAGTAGAGTTAGGACTTAAAAGACTTTTGGTCCTGACTATGTATCGTTCATGTTGGATGATGAGCACCAACAACGATTAAAGCAACTTTCTCTAGGTCAGACGCGGAGCTCTGGACAGAAGTTGTACAAAGTGAAATTGACTCAATTACGCAAAAACGCACTTGGGTGTTGGTTGATTTACCTGAAGGTTGTAAGCCCTTAGGATACAAGTGGATCCTTAAAAGAAAGTTTAAGCCGATGGGTCAATTGATAAATATAAGACTTGGTTAGTAGTCAAAGGCTTTAAACAAAGAGATGTGTATGATTTTTTCGATACCTATTCACCAGTAACGAGGATTACCTCTAATAGAGTGCTTCTTGCGATTGTTGCTCTGCACAATCTTGAAATTCACCAAATGTATGTTAAAACTGCGTTCTTGAATGGTGATCTTGAGAAAGAATCTATATGGAGCAACCTGAAGGGTTTGTAGTACCTGGCCAAGAAAGAAAGGTATGCAAACTAGTAAAGTCTCTATATGGATTGAAACAAGCGTCGCTACAATGACACTTAAGAACTCCAATAACGAATATGTTATAGTATGTCTCTATGTAGACGACATGTTAATCATAGGTAGTAACATCTGAGTGATTAACGACACTAATTTCATGTTGAAAATAAATTTTGACATGAAAGATATGGGGGTAGCTGATGTGATACTTGGAATTAAGATTCTAAGAAGATCAGACGGGATCAGCTTGTCACAAGCTCATTATGTTGAGAAATTGCTAAAAAGGTTTAATGCGTACGATAGCGTACTTGTTAAAACTCCCTTGGAACTCAATGTTCACTTAAGCAAAAACCAAGGTGAGCCGGTTGCACAAGAAGACTATGGAAGGATGATTGGGTGTTTGATGTAACTAACTAACTTCACTCGACCTGACATAGCGTGTGCCGTGAACAAACTGAGTCGCTACACGAGCAATCCAAGCAAGGAGCATTAGACAGCTCTTGTGAGATTGAGATATCTAAAGTATACTCAATATCATGGGCTAAAATTTGGTAGATACCCCTCTGTACTTGAAGAAGGGTACTGTGATGCGAACTGGATCTCGGACACAAAGGATTCGCTTTCTACAAGTGGATATGTGTTCACGATCGGGGGTGGAGCTATTTCGTGGAGATCCAAAAAACAAACATGCATAGCCCGATCCACCATGGAATCTGAATTCATAGCTTTAGATAAAGTTGGTGAAGAAGCCGAGTGGCTGAGAAACTTTCTCGAAGATATTCCATGTTGGTTGAAGACAGTGCCTCCAGTGATGACTCACTGTGATAGTCAAGCTGCTATCAGGAGGGCTAAGAGTGACTTGTACAACGATAAGTCACGACATATCCGTCGACGACACAATACCGTAAGACATTTGATCACAACTGGGGTTATGACAGTTGACTATGTAAAGTCATTGGATAATCTAGCGGATCCGCTAACCAAATGGTAAATCGAGATCAAATGTTTAAACTGCTAGAGAGAACGAGTTTAAAATCCACAACTTAAGGAGCTGCCATAGTGGTAACCCAACCATGATGACTGGAAATCCCAAGAACTTGGTTCAATGGGAAACTAAGCTATGAGAGTTCGTGGGAAAACACTCATTGATATATCTATTCCCTAGAAGAGCACAATCGAGTGTTGAGAACTTGCCTAGTGGTGAGGTTAAGTCTAAGACTTTTAATGATTCTTTAGAGATTGAGTAGGGCAAGATACTCTATAAAGAATCACCTATGTAAGTGTGAAGTGAGAGCCGCTTCTAAATAAACACTTATGAATCCAAATGGGTGTCCAGGGCCCGAAATGGACACAAAATGTGAGAACGGAAAAGGTTTGAGGTGTTAAAGGTATTGACATCATTGACTGGGTACACGCCGTGGAGGAATAGTTCAAAGTATAACGCTACTAATCCGCTTGTGTATCCGATGGTGTTGGCTATGGAAGGTTCAAAGCCATAAACTACCTATCATAATACTTTAACACTTCGTGAGGATAGAGCTTGTATCTGCATCTGCATTTGGGTTATTTCCACTCATGTGGGGGATTGTAGGAATCGCTTTTAAATATATATATATATATATAGTGTTCAATGAAGTTTGACCAAGTTTTAAGTAATGTGGCCTTTATTTTAAGAAAATTAAATGACCTAGGGTTGATCTACATTTCGAGTAGATGATCGTGGTATATTTATTTTCTCCAAATCGATTCCTGGTGAGTGGAAAATAAAGGTTTAAAGTGAGTCACTTAGAGTATGGAGTTATGTGTTTGGGAGTAAGTATGGAGAAAAACTCTTATCTCACATTGGTTATAAAACCAACAATCATCATGTATATAAGGAGGTTAAGAAACCTTATGGTTTGACTAGTTGGGCTGAAGACCAGTCTCGCGTGCGACAGTCCGCTGGCTCGGGGCTTGTTTTTTGCAGGTGGCCTGGCCTGGCCTGCCCCAGACGGCGTGTGCCACGGCCTGTGCTATGGCCTGTCCCAGACGGTCTGTGCCATGGCCTGTCCCAGATGGTTTGCCCAACGATCTGCCCAACGACCTGTCCTAACAATCTATGACAGTGGACTATCCAACTTGACTTCATGGAGCTAACTTGAACGTTTTGATATCGACCTGTGATATCAAGCTCCTTATCAACGAGCTTATGATGAATGTGGACAAATGTATGTCCAGATTAGATGGATTAATTGATAATTAATTGCCACCAATTTTGTAACTCCTATAACGTTCAGTGAATTGATGAGCATCAATTGCCATGAATGGACATTAATTGTCATCAATTCTTGCAACTCATATTGAGTGGATTTGGCCTATACATAGGTGGTCTCCATGCATTACACACACACGAGAGAAACCCACATCATTCACAAGCAAAACATCTTGTTGCATTCTTCTTTGTTCATTTTAGAAGAAGCTATTTTCTTAACCTTTTCTAGTTCGCCGGAGCTCGTTGGTTCGCAATGCTACCACCACCAAGACGTAAAGCCGTTTTATTTTTGGAGACATCATGTCACACCGAGAGCACTACCGGGGCGTAAATTATCTTGTGTAAAGAGAGATTTTTCCTCGACTCGACTTCAACATTATTTTCTATTATTTTATTTTATTACTTTTGTAATAGAATAGCAAGTTGTAATTTTTAATCTCTTTTCCCAAATATTTTTCCCATTATTTTCGAACAGACTTTGGCATATATTGTAGTTAATTTTCAGATGGCTAATCCTTGTGGGTTTATCAGTTCTCAATTTTTATTGGAACAAAGTTTGATCTTAAAAGGCTATGTGGGCCGTTGATGATTAGTGAACAAACAATTGTTGTGTTGCTTCTCCCAAATCATGGTATACTGCTCTTCATTTCTATTTTTTTCTGATAACCTTGTTACGCTACGTTATTTTTTGTCCCCATCTATTTGCTGTGCAGCTCAGATCACAAACTATATTGTCTTGAAATTCTTTGGAATTTAAGGAGATTAAGTTACTTACTATAACTCACACCTAACGATGTTTATCTATTATGGTATATTTTATCTACTTAAATCTCATGTCTGTGGTGTTACAATTGTGTTATGAGTTTTGGAATTACTTGAGCTTTACAGCGGAGACATGGGCGTAGACGAAGGTGGAGGTCAAGAACGAGTCAGATGCGAAAACAGAGACGCTTGGAAAACTACGGAGATGAGATGCTCTGAATTCTTCTCACTGCCTACTTTATTTGGTTAGATCTTTTTCTAACTCTCTGCTATGGTTCATTAGTTGTTGGCCTGTGGCCTGAGTATGTGGTGATTTATTATGACTATTATATTCAATTCAATTTACTATGAGTATTTGATGCATCTCGTTAATGTATCAAATTAGTATGACTTTAGACTGTTGAGAAGTTTTAAGGAAGAGATCTAAAGTTGTTTCTCATTTCCTTAATGATTAGTGCTCAAATAAGTGGTTTATAAATTTTAATGATTGCATGCTTTAAAGATAATTAAGTATTATAATGGAGATACATCTTTATCTTTTCTTTATTGAGTTATTCTCGTGCAATCAACTTGGGTTGAGTACTACAAAACTTTACACTATTTAGAACATTTGTCAAATTGTAGTTTCTTGGCATGCTTCATACTCTTCCTTCAATTGTTGCTCTTGAAGTAGAACCATAAATATTATTGAAAAATATTATATTAAAAGGAGCATTATAACTTTTACGATGAAGATATTAAGATTATTGGCTCCAGAAGAGCTTAATATATTAAAAATTATTTTTATCCAAATATTTGCATATCATGGTCAACGAGAACTTATAATTGAGGACTAACAAACAAGAAAACAACTATTGCTATCGATATCATACTAAACCAAAAACAATTGAACTCAAATGTCACCTCTGAGAGTGGGACATTGTATTGTGTCTATATAGCGATTGGGCAATAACGCTCAACTGACACAATTAGGTCAAATTATATTAGAAGACCATGCTTTAGAATGTTCAATTACTTGTAGCAGCGTCCGATCCTGCCCCTCTGCAATTCCTTGCCCCATATTCTGGGTGTACCATGGGGAATATTCTCGCGATAGTGGAATCTTTGGAAAAAGAATCATAGGCTATCATAAGCTGAATTGCAGATTTAACTATAAAAGCTATCTAATATAATGTTGCGAAAATTTAAAGATCCAAATTATTCTCACATTATAAAGGCATGGATTCTTGGGTCACTCCCATAAATAATTAGCGTGTGGCATAAATAAATCATTTCTCGTTTGCTATTTATTTATCATCACAAAACATACCGAACGGACTTTAGAAAAATAAATTCATACTCCGTCGAAAAGAATTATATAGATTCAATAATTGAGGATCAATTTTTAATGGTACATTTATTATCTAATCCAACTAAAATAATATTTCTGGCATTAGGGGAGAATATAATATGATAAAAGAATGTCGTGAAATTCTTGTTGGATTTCATTGATTAAAATACACACACTAATCAATATGAACCATAAGTTCAATATATTTTTAACTGTCAAAAGAGTGATTAAATATCTTATAATACTTATGCACCATTAAGAAATGTCTAAATGAGATCAATATTTCTATGCTAGAAGCATAACATTAGAAGCGTGAGATATCTGAATGAGATCAATTTCTCTATGCTAGAAGCATAATACTAGAAGCATGAGATATGTATATTTCTGAATGAGATAATCTCCTATATGCTATAAACATAATACTAGAAACGTGAGATATGTATTGGTGCTAAAGATTATAAGCCACGGAATACAAAGTTAACAAATTACTTCACTCCAAAAACCTCTTGAAGAGGATCGTCTTGAAGACGTGAATCACAGTACATTTGCACGTGCACTAAGTAATCATAATATTGTGATTACGGAACGACCAGATCCAAATATAATGGGAAATGAAATAAATCTGGTTTAAATTAAAATTGACTTGAAATTTGTCAATATAATGAGAGTAATAAATATATCATAATTGTCACCAACAAATTTTGTCTCAAAAATTTCTTGCGAATCGATTATTTGGATCCAAAAGTAAAGTTGATATAACAATGCCAAAAGCACTAAATAAAGTTAAAAGAGCAATTGAGGCAGATATAACTCGCTAAAAAGACAAAAGTCTTTTATAGTACATGCACAAAGGAATGTGGTCCCGGTAGGACACATATGATTGTATAATTAGAAATAATAATGTGGTTTATGTAGGACACAATTGAGTGCTTGTACAAAATGATAAATGAAATGAATTGGTTGGTGATGAATAAAGCGAGATTAACTCAATGATTTTAGCAAAAATCTTAAATTAATTACATATACTCTCTTATCGAATTAAAATGTTGTTATCAAATATTTCTGGCAGTAATCATGGATATAAATATCAATTTAGTATAAGTCATGGCTATAATCTTGCAAAAGGTCACTATACAAGTATCTTATTATAAGAGTCCCGATGGACATGATCATTCTTATAATTAAGGAAAATAAATTCGCAACATGTATTTTCTCAAATGAGATTACTATGTCTTTATCATAGTTGAAAATTCAACTAAGTGAATTCTTCTCGAAGAAGATGTATAATAATAATAATAATAAAGTATATCTTTATGTGATTATCAATAATTCTGTTTGTGTGAAATTTTATACTATTGGAACAAACAAAACATTTAAGAATGTTAAATTGATACCTAATGATGGAGTTTTCGAATTGAAAAACTTGAATAAGTCTAAGAATTATCTCGACCTGTAAATCGAGAATCTCCATAAAGGAGCGTGTTTTTACTAGTCGATCTATCGAATAAGGTTCTATAGAAAACATATTCGGATAAGGTTATATATATAACATCCATTTGCCCAATAATTGTCTCATCACTTGAACTGAATGAACTCAATTAGATCAAAAGAAGATAACTAAAATAATGTTGGACCAGAAGTTCATTGTTTGAAGTACTAGACACTAACTAATATATCAGGCATGATTCAAGAAAATTTAATTTTCTAGCAAAATATATCATTTACTTCTTGAAGGAGATATTTAAATGATATATTGAGCATATAATTGGTTATCTTCAAGATACACAAGATGTGTGTCTATATTGGTACAAAGATTGAGATTGACATTGGTGTGCTACTCGGATGATGATTAATTATTTGATCCTCGTATAATTTGATCTTGAACTGGTATAACGATATGAAACATATCTCATATTTTCCTATAAGAAATAATATAATTTGTTGCACAATTAAGCTCCAGTAAAGCAACGACATATGAGTATACTCAATTTTCTCCCCACGTTTATATTCATATATGAGAATATTGCAGTTTTATAATAGCTTATATGGATATTTTATTTGGGGGG
>JAPKLX010000062.1:666032-682148 GCA_026898415.1 Leonotis leonurus
GATAATTTATACAATCTTAAAGATCATGTATCATGTAATGAATATCATATAAATAATCTCGAAGATTATATGTCCTGAAGATAAATTGTTGTACTCTTTTTCCTTTTACTAAGTTTTTGTCATGAGATTTCTTAGTTAAGGTTTTAAATGAGGCAACTTGTGCAATACAATATAAATTGTATGTTATGTTAGAGTTAGACCTGAATGTCCACCTTACTACGCCTTGAAGGCTATATTATGTTGTACTCTTTTTCCCTTATCAAGTTTTTCCCATTTAGTTTGTTTAGCCTTTTTTTGATCGTCTAAAATCATATTTTTCGTGTCTTTATTCGTGTTATTTTTCCTTTTTGCGTGATGTTTTGGCTCGATTTACGGTTCATTTTATGTTTTAGGGTCACAAGTCTAAACGAGTGTTGAAGTTGGAAAAGAGACGAGAAAAGATTAAGAAATGACGAAAGAGTGAAGACTAGTGCCGAGAGCACTAGTCAGCATCCGTTGACTAGGTGGTGCGTGCCAAGGTCGAGCCACAGCCGAGCAAGCGCGCCAGGGTCAGCGGTCGCTGACCACGCGGCTGACTCGGTCAGCGCCCAACAGCCGGCCCGCGACTCGCGGAACAGTGTCATTCAGCGGTCGCTAACCTCCCCTCTCACCTATAAATACCCGACGCGTTTCTCATTCGAAGGACACCTTTTTCGAGACACATCTTTAGACACCATTTTCCTGACCTTTGTTCCAGACATTTGGATTTATATTTTTAGCACCTCTTGACCTATTGTTCTAGGGTCGAGACTTTTGATTTCTAGATAATTGTTTTTAGTTTTAGAATTCGTACTCGAAGGATAGTCGATCGTAATATTCTAGTTCGTAGTTCTTTTTCAGTTTTTCATTGGGGATTCCATACCGTTACAGTTATTAATCAAGTTTGTTTTCTAATTTTTATTCATGTTTTGCTTATTATCAAGTTCGTTTATTTGTTTATACTTTCGAGTTCTTATTTCGTTTTCGGTTTTCAAAGTACTTTCCGCAGTCCTTTTGATTCTGATTTCCAAATTACTTACATTCTTTTAAATTCGTATCTCGTTTTCTTAGTTAGACAATTCAGGCCTTCATTGCTTTCCTTTAGTTTAGAGTTACATGCTTTTGTTATTTATATTCCTTGCCTAGTTTTAAAACCTTCAAAATTTTCTTTTACTTGCTTTCCTTTACAAACAAAGAATTAAATTGCTCTGCTAAGTCTTCCTTGAGAATATAACTTGGGTTGACTTATCATTGCTAGACGACCTCGTTAAGATTGCGAGCGACTCGAAACAATTTTAGTCGAACAGAGTTTTCTTGGTGAAGGGTTTTTAACGAGACAACAAATAATGAATATACATATGTGTATGACATATACTCTTTTACTCGACTGTTTTTATCCCATAAGGTTTTTCAACGAGGTATGTACATCACACAGTAATGTCCAAGGGGGAGTGTTATAAATAATTATTGTTATATGGAAATTACTTATTTCATTGACTAAGATTTCATCTATTTATTTAGTTGTATATATATTTGGGAAACCTACTTTGTAAATGTAACCGAGAACGTGAATAAAATTACAGTTTCTTTTCTATGCGCCGTCTCTGCAGTTTCTTTCCTTTCTTTTCTCTGCATTGATTTACACAGACAAATGGTAAAATCAACTTATATTACAACACATTTTACTCTTTCCAATTTATATTTTTTTTGGGTCTGACTTTTGTTTTATTCGTTCATTTAGGAGCGTAACATTTTATTGACTACAAAAAAATTACTTCAGTACAAATACAATATATTTCCTTAACTACACCACACATATAAATTAAGTATTTCTCAAAGGCATTAACTCTATTTTTGTCAAAATAATGAATTATGTTAAAATTTAAATTACAAAATCAAATGTGATCTAGTTCATAATGGCAAGTAAATTAGTACAAGATGTGATCTAATTCTCAAGTTATAAGTTTGTGAACTAATGGATGATATATCGAGAATTTTCCAATTCCAACTAAACCATTTTGTTAATTAAATATCCAATTTCTTTTATATCATAACTCATAAGGATCTATTCTTGAATGCCCAACCAAAATATAATTGTTAAGTTGATCCGACAACTCTAAAACCTCGAATTGAAAATAAATTTTCATAATTAAAGAAACAAACTCATCAAGGTTGATGAGCAAAGAATTGAGTCTCAAATTAAGAAGAATTGGATGTGGTAAGAGATCAAAAGAATTCACAGGTCACATCACAAAAACTCTTAAATCTTAATCCGTTTTCAAGATCACTAGTGTGTTGCTCGTCGATTTTTTTATGGGAATTAGTTATTAAGTAAAACTTGTAAAATATATTGATTTTATAATTTTCATCATCAAAAATATCTCATTAAAAACGAAGGATAAAGAAAATTCACTAAGGTGATATTTACTTTGCATGATAAGATGGATTGATAAAAATAATTCAAATTAATTTAATGTTTATTTTGATGATAAATGATTAAATTATTTGATTTTGAATTAATATAATAATCTTATCTTTTAAATAGTTAATCTTATATTTTATTAATTTAACTTATCGTAAACATCACATAAACTTCACTAATAAAAATTTTTGAAAATTAGTGATCGGATAAATAATACTGAAAAATGAAATGAATATATTATGTAATTATAAATTTCAAAGCTTGATTCACATTTGAAGTAAGAAATAGATATAATGATGAGCTAATGACTAAAAGGGACAATACAACAACTCATTAAATTATCCATGAGATCATAACTTGAAGTTGCACTACTTAACATATTGTCACACCATTCTACTTCAAATCGCATAGTATAACAATGATATATTACACAAAAAATCGTATAATAATAAGGTTGTATTTGTATAGAGGGATAATAGAGGATAAAGAAGGATAATAGACTAATATTTCGTTTGGTTTAACGTATTAGAAAATTCGGACTGAATGTATTAAATTTCGAGTAATTATTTATTTCATATCAAGGTACAAATTAATACATAAGCGTTGGTGGTATAATTTTAGGCGTAAAAATTAAAATACTTATTTTGATAAGTAAAAGATAAAGTTTACATAATTCACAAAATAAAGTATATACTCACTTGTACATGAGAAAATTATTCGTATGTTCATTTATTTTAAACATTAATTAATTTGAATTACATAAACACGTCAGAAGATTTCTCATGTTATCATGTATTGTAATGTGAGTATTTTTATCTTTTATTTTCAATTGGACATTTCTTATCTTTATTTTATACGCCTTTTTACCTAGGTAATTGAAAGACTTAAACACCCTCAACATAATTAAAGAATTAGAAATTTTTGATATAGTAATTACAAAAAAATGATACTAAAATAAGGTCTACAAATTACAAACAAAATTTAGTTTTGCATATATGAGTACAAAAAGAAGAATGCTCGGCCTATAAAGATTATGTTTAAATAAATAATACAAAGAAAACATGTAAATAATGCAATATGCAATTCAAAGCCTAACGAACAAAAGACATGATGATAAGTTAGATATTTTATCTTTTATCCATCAATTTCATGCTACGCGAACAAGATATAAGATTAAATTGAGGAGTGATTATAAATTGATGATTTTGATTTTGTAGGATTTTTAATTAGTTTAAGAAATTTATATTTAAATATGTAATAATTTAATTGCTTTGAGATTATTTTAGTTTGAAAGTATAATAATATGTATTTTTATATTTCTCAAAATTTAAAAATAATATACAAAAATTGTATGAAGATGAAATTTGGCTTGAAATAATGTTGTATTGAGCAATAACTTAAGATCGTCAAGTGTTTGACGCAAACACATGTACTACAAAATGATTTAAATGGTTGTAAGCCCATTAGATTTTTGGATTCATAGTTATCAAGAAATTTGGTTTGTCATCACATGACCACATATCATGAATGGTGATTATTAAGTCCACTAATAATTTTATTTATTGTTGTGGTGTTTAGTATTCTCCCCTAATGGCTATAAAAAGGAGAGAGGAAAGAGAGTTTCGACAATAACATCAACTTGTACTCTCTTCTTTTGCATTTGTTTCGTAGTAACATTATTAGGAGCATTGTTTGCTTGGTTCTCAAAATTCGTCAAGTTTGATGGAAGTAGTGCTACTATTCTCAAGAACGAAATCGTTTTATCTTTGGAGACAATACGTCTAACCGTGAGCACTAGCCAATGCATATCTCGTCTTGCGTAAAGAGGTCTTCCTTGACTCAACTTGCTTAAATTTGTATTTGTATTTCAGTTTTAGTATGTTGTAATTATCACTTTCTACTTTTATGTTCGGTTTGATTGTAATAAGCAAAATATTATTTTCCCAGTATCTTTATTTTTCTAACAATAGCTAGAAGAGATATTGACTACTTTGGAGATGTTAAACTCTTTCAAGATTAGCTCCATCAACTTTTGATGCTTCTTCCTCCATCTTTGTGAGTAGGGATGGCAACGGGCCGGATCTAGGCCGGATCTGACTTGGTCCAGATCCAGATCCGGTCCAGATCCGTTGGATCTAAAAAAGTTTGGTCCAGATCCAGATCCGTGAGATCCACGGATCCACGGATTTGTCCAGATCCATGAACTTAAATTTTAAAAATAAAATTCTAAATATTAATAATAATAACTTGATTAATCCACAATATCACCACAATGGATAAAAATAACACCACAATATAAAATTACAAAAATCCAAAATAAGTCCCAATATTATAAGAAATTATATTATTGTATTTTCATTTCTTAATTATAAAAATAGATATAATATTACATATATATACATATTTATAAAAAAAATTATATTAAATAAACGGATCCACGGATCGGATCTGGACCGGATCTGGGATGGATCTACTAAATTCCAGATCCGGATCCGTGATTTTTATTAGTGGTCCGGATCCGGTCCAGATCCGCCGGGTCCAAATTTTTAATGCTCCAGATCCTAAAAAACGGATCTGGATCACCGGATCCGGACCGGGTCCAAGGTCCACTGCCATCCCTATTTGTGAGTGTTTCTTTTGGTGAATATCTAATTTATGGGTTGATATTTTAACTTAAAAAATGTTGAAAACTTCCATTTAGGAAAGGAAAAAAAATGGTTAAACTACTTAACGGTTGTGTGTTGGGGTAAACATTGAGTTTACTTTTAACGTTAAATCTAGCCATGACTTTGAGTTCGGCTATAATGACGTGTTTGTCCATGGTGATGGTTGTAATCTTGACAATGTGATAACTTTGTTCTTACGGACAAGTTTGACAATAACATCTGAATAAATACACTGTCAAAGGAAAAGAGATCGAGAAATTTGTGATGACAAAGTCTATTAACAGTGAAACAATTGACAATCTCTTAGTGTTGGAATAAGTGCAAAAATCTTGATTCTTTGAGGATAATATTCATACTAAAGAGTTTGATCTATATGACCAAATCACTATGACTATGGTGATTTTGAGTTATATTTTTTTTTTATCGAAAGTGGTTCAAAAGTTTCATAAGGCGCAAGCTACATGTGATGACCTTTGAAACGTTTATTGTTAAAATTACAATAACATGATTTTCAATCATAGAATAAGTATTGTCATTAAGAACGGGACTAACTTGTTGAAATGTATAATTTCTTGAGGTTTAGTAGAAAGCATAACCTATTTATGTTTCCAAAAGTTTCTACAAGCTAAATATGATGACCTTTGAAACGTTTATTGTTAAAATTACAATAACATTTTCAATCATAGAATAAGTATTGTCACTAAGAATGAGACTAGTTGAAATGTATAATTTCTTGAGGTTTAGTCGAAAGCATAACATATTTATGTTGTAGCACATAATAAAGTTGAATTACTTTGAAAAAGTTGAAACTTGGTCGCCATGGTGATCGAAGTGAACATTGTAGACAATCCAAATGAGTTGTATGTTAGTCACTTTTATAGTTTAGTTTGGATAGCCTATTATTAAACTAAAATTGTGATTACCCTAAAGTGTATGCTTCATGTTCCAGACATCTAAAAGAACTTGGTATCAAAATCTCTTCTAGTTTAATATATTTTCACGGAATCGACTTTGCGAATTTTGTCTTGACCAAATGTGAAAAGTACTAACCTCTTCATAATAATGCTTGTACTGGTTCGCTAGGTTGTGTTTATCTAGAGAACCAAAATGAATCTTGTTGCCAATTTTTGAGCTTCAAAATTAAAATATTAGTAAATTTAAATTAACTAAAAAAATTGCGTTTGATTCGAAGAAAAATGCATAATTTATTCAAATATAATATCATGTTGATAAATTTAGGACTAACTCAATACATGTGGGTGAAGTTGTTTAACGACGAACTTAAATTCATATACAGATGTAACTCCTTATGAGTTGTGAAAATGACGCAAGTCGTCATAGAAATACCTCATGTTTGGCAAAAGTTCACGTGTTTCTACCATAGCAAGTTACAATTGGTTATAAAATCATTATTTATATTTGACTCGAGAGATTTATGCTCAACGAGTGAATTATGTTTTTGATATGGTAAAAACTTGTTCCTCAAGTTATGATACATTGTGAGAGCTAAACGACTATTGGATGAACACATAATGATGTGTAATGATAAATCTCAATATATATGTCGTCATAATACCGCTGGAGAATTGATCACAAGTGAGATTATCTAAATTGATTGTGTAAGATATATAGATAACATAGAAGATCCGTTAACAAAATATTTGAATCGTGATTAAATGTTGAAATTATTAGAACGAATGAGAGTAAAATCCACATCTTATGGATAAATATAATGATAGATCAACCATTGATAATTAGTGATCTAAAAAACTTGGTTCAATGAGAAAATTAAGTTATACATGTTCGTGTTGTAACACTCGGCCCTTCCACCGAAAAGTAATGAGTGTTGAAACATGTAATGTGGTGAAGATAAGTCTATGAGTTTGAATAGTTTTTGATAATTGAGCACGACAAGATACTCGATAAGAATCTTCTATATAAGTGAGAAATATAGCAGTTTCATACGATTAATCACTTATGAATCCAAATAGGGTGTACATGACCAAAACGGACCAAAACATTAGAACTCATGATGTCGAGATGATATTTTGTTAATACTATTGTCTTGTATACATTAAGAACAAATAGTGCAAGACATTGCGTCCATTAGTCTGCCAGTATGCTTGATGGTGTTAACTATGAAAAGTTCAAAATCACAAGTTAACTTTTCAAATGCAATATTGTCTCAAGAGAATTGAGTTTGTGTATGCATTCAATTTCCACTCATGTGAAGATTGTTGAAAAAATTGATTTTAAATTTGTAGGACTTTTAATTAATTTTGGGGTTGTATATTTAATCTTTTGAAAATTAAATTGTTAAGTGATTATTTTACTTTGAGAATAAAATAACATGCACTTTTATATTTCTCAAAATCGATTTCGGGTAGTCAGAAATGATATGCAAAAATCGTATGAAAAATGGAATTGAGTTTAAAAGAATATTGTATTGGACCATAACTCAAAATCATCTAAGTGTTGGGTCCAAACACATGTACAACAAGTGATTTGAATTATTGAAAGCCCACTAAACTTTTGGCTTTTTAGTTATTAGGACTTTTGGCTTGTCATCTCATGACCCTATATCACCAATGATGATAAAGTCCACTAATAATTTTCATTATTCTTGTGGTGTTTAGTATTCTCCTCTAATGGCTATAAAACAAATAGATGGAACAGAGTTTCAACATCAACACCAACTTGTGCTCTCTTATCTTGCATGCATAATATCATTGTACGAACATTGTTTGCTCGATTATCAAACCTTGTCAAGTTTGTTAGAGCCTTTTGAGTTTGTGGTGCTAGTACTCTTAAGAACGAAATTGTTTTATATTTGGAGACAATTCTCTGGACCGTGAGTACCAGCTGTGATGTATGTCATCTTGCGAAAATAGGTCTTCCTCAATTTGACTTGTTTAAGTTTGTATTTGTATTTCGGTTTTAGTTTTATTGTAACTTGCACCTTCTACTTTTATGTTCAGTATGATAGTAATAAACAAAAGGGTTAATTGCCTCAAAATTCAAAAAATTTCATTGAATTTGATTTTTTTTCCCATGACCTTTTAATTCAGCCAATAAATACATAAACCTTAAGATTTTCTTTTATTTTTTCCATAACTTTTCAATTTGATCAATATATACATGAACTTATAATTTTTTCTTATTTTTCTCATGACGATCTTCTTCGATCAAGTTTAAGTTGATTCAGAATATAACATTATTGTTTTTGTCTTATATTAACATGCATATAAAAATAAAGATTTATATTGTACATCAATTTAAACTTGATCGGAGAAGGTGATGATGGAGAAAATAAGAAAAAAAATCGTAAGTTCATGTATTTATTTGTCAAATTGAAAAACCATGGGAAAAATAAAAAAACATTTTAAGTTTATGTATTTATTGGCTAAATTAAAAAGTGATGGAAAAAAACCAAATTTAATGAAAGTTTTTGAATTTAACCCCTAAACAAAACATTGTTTTTTTGTATCTCGATTTTTTCTAACAAAACAAACAATATATAAAAATAAGGATCCCCACCTTGAAATATAAATTCATACTCTCTTATATTATCCACATTTTAGATGTTTAACAAGTAAACACACTAAAAAAATAAACATATATTTCATAAATATAATTGACAATGTAAAAATAAACATATATTTCATAAATATAATTGTTAATGTGTTATTAAGTAAGACAACTGTTGATGCGATTCATTATATCATTATTTACCCAATTCAATGAATCATTGTTTGCTATTACAAAATAACTTATTTAATTTTCAATACTATATCAACAAAAGAAACAAAAGAAAAAAAGCAGTGTTTCTAAGTAACCCAATTTTGGCAAAAAAAAAATTTACATTCATCCATGAAACTAACACATTTTTGGTAACCATTTTTTAAACTTTTTTTACTTTTCAAATCAACTTAATTCAGAAAATCAATTTAGTTCAAATGACTCACCTAATGCATGATCTAACTCCACTCAGTACTCATTCACAACTAAAGTCAAAATAAATTATTAAAGTTTATGCCAAATCAAACCGGGGAAGGAGTAACAAGTAAATTGGGGATAACACCAAACAAGCAGTTAGGCTGAGGCGAAAACATAACTATTGCACTAACTGCAATTTATCATTGTTCCACACCAATTCTAGCTGCAAGAGAAGAAGTAAGCAATGGCTCAAACACCAGAACCATTGCCTTCCAGCACTAGGAAACAATGCAGTTAGAATTTGAATCCTAATCCAATATTCCATACTACTACTCATGTTAACAGCCTCAGAAAACACGAGGAACATGTACGATCTTAAATTTGGGTTATGTTTTCCAGTTTCAATAATTGAGAAGACAATGCACATCTCTTGTTAGTTCCTCTTGCGCTTGAGAGACTTCAATTGATTGAAAATGTAAGCGATGACTTCTTTTAGGGTGGCCTTCCGGCTTTCTTTAAAGTTCCACAGCTCCGGCACCACATAGCATCCGCTAGGATTGTACTCCTGTATTTCCTTCAAGGCTGTAGCAACAGCTTCATAGATTTCATTCCCCCATTCTTCTTTAAGACCAACGAGCAGTTCGTCATCCTCCTTCAGCATATGCTGCATCGAGAACCAGCATACATTACGTAAGAAGTTTTGTAAGTAACATATGCATCGTTGAAAAACCTATGGTAAGGTAGCATTGAAACGAGAACATGCTATAGGCATTTCATAATTTTGCTTGTTGGCTTTATGCGTGCTCTGTAAAGTTGCATGTATACAGAACAGAATGTGAACTATCATATGCAAAAATTGAGTAAAGTTGTTTCAGCTACCTGAGCATTCCCCTTGTTATCTTCAACGACCCGGAATGGGTGCCATTCAGGGTTTTTCAGCTTTTCTTGCCATAAGGAGCAAAGTTCGACAGCCTTGATCTCCGCTTCCTCAGATGAGTACCTTAACTTGCATGCCTCCTTAAAGGGTTTCTCATCGATTTCACCCATTCTTTTGATCCCAATATTAACACGATTGCTACTCAGCATATCAGTTAAACCCTGAGGATCAATTAGAGAAGAATGCATCAAGTATGAGAACAAAAGAAGCTAGTCCCTTTAAACAAAGCTGAAGTTGGTACCTACACATTCGAATTCGGGAGGGGGCTTTACATTCCCCTTTGTACTAATTTCCATAACTATAAAAGATCATCTTTTAACTCCGCAGTATACAAGAATATATTTCTTATAAATCTTGCTACAAACTAAACAAAATCAAGTGCTCCATTGCGCATGTGCAAAGTCACATAAATTTTCAGAAAAATAAAATATCCTATGTTTGTTATACTGCAGATATTCATGAGTTACCTATTTCAAAATTTATGTGGTGTAAGAGGCCAAGAACGAAGAATCACAACCCGGCTTAGATATGTTGATGTGCTAAGCAACGCATGGTTCTTGCCTAAGGACAATTCCACGACTTAAAATAGCAGTGATCATCATTTACAGGAAAAATGAATTCTCTAATACTAGAGTTATGGTATCATACGGAAATATAGGTGTACATAAAGTTTACTATTCATTTCATTGCTAATCATCGTAAGAGAAAAGAATAAACACCAAAGTTCTAAGCATGGAATTACATGTGCGAAATGCTTTTCTTTACAACATAAGTATTTCTATGGAACTTATACCCCTTAGAGTGATTATAAACTTATCAACCTGGAGCAGCATAAAATGGGACTGGAAGTTTGAATGTAAAATTAGACATCACAAATATCATACCACAATTAATTCCTTGCGAGCCTCTTGCAGCTCGTCATTGCTCTGCCGTTCCTTAGATAGTAATTGCTGGTTCAGATCTTCGAGATCACCCAAATTCTCTTTTTTCTCATTCAGGAGCTCATTCATCTGATTTATCTTTTGCTGAACAGCTGCATCATCATCACCTCCCATATGTTTCATCACCTCCAACTTCCCTTTTAATTCTTCAATTTCCATTTCCAGTTTTTGCTTCTCATCTAGATTTCTTTCTAGCTCGAGAACCTTTTTTAGAGCTTCTTCCTTTTCTCTCTGCACATTGTGATATATGTCGATTACATATATAATTAGTAAGAGAAATATTTTTTATATATATAGTGTTTTCGTGTGCATGCTGTACAAGGAGGAAGAGTAGTGATATCAAAGATGTAATGATATCATGGATCATACCTTTTGTTCTTCAACTAGTCTCAACACATTCTCGTCACCTTTTCTTTGCTCCTCAGAGGCCAATTGGAGTGCACTGTTTCTCAAATCATTCTGATTGAAAATATTAAGCAGTAAAGGTTATCACTAATGCAGTTTTACATAACATTTTGACACAAAATAAATTAGTCCTCCATGTTACCACCAATTAGAAGGCAAAAGTCTTTTATTTATAAAGTATGTCTGCAAGAAATACACACACACACTTGCAGGAAGAAGCTGAAAATTCAACTGTGACATGAAGAGAACAAACACTTGTCCATATGTCATGATAACAAATTAATACCAGCCTGCATAGCAGACTCATGTAAAATTTATCAAAATAATAAATTCCGTCCAACATAGAAAGACCAAATCATTCAGATTAATCATAGCTTTGGCAAACCAAAGGAAGCTCATGTTGGTACCTATACAAACAAGGCATAAGTGCAACTTCACATTTGAAATATGGACTTGTACGAACAATAGTAAAGACTTGCCTTTTTCTTCTCTTCTTCAAGCTTTTGTCTCTCACGTTCAGTTAATGCCTCACGACTTTTAAGTTCTTTGCTCCAGGAATCAAGTCTTTTCTTTTTGCTCTCCAACTCTATGTTTAACATCTCCCGCTCATCCAAAACCCTCTTAATGTGTTCACGAGCAGTGCGTTGAAGTTTCCTAGTTTCTGAAAAGGAACAAGGTTCAACAAATCGAGCATTCTTATTGAGTTTGATGATAATAGGTTTTACCAATGACTATAATATATTACGATTCATGACTTTGATAATTGATTATATTGTAAACTAAACTCAGATACATTCAACTAAAGTTTGGACTGAGAATGTTAAAGAATTGAACATCACAGCAAGAGTATAAGCAAGGGTCTGGAAGGTAAGAACTTTGGTGATGTCATAGATCTAAATACAAGAAAGCAAGTTCATATTATTAGTTGGTAAGAGACACATGGGCTGGCACCCCCTTAGCAATTAGAACCTGACACAAGCATGAAGCATGATGGGAAATGAGAGATTCCAAGACGTTACAATGTACCTTCATAGAAGGATTGGTGAAGTTCATCCTTCTCTTCAAGCATTCTACTCAGTGACAACGTCTTCTCATTGTACTTGATCTGCAGCTGATCCAAATTTTCATTCTTTAGATCGAGTTCATTGACCAAATTGCCCACAATCTTGTTCCTGTCAATGGTTGCTTCTTGCACAAGGTCAGCAATTGTTTTCAGTTCCCCTTTCCTTCGCAGATAATCTCCTACAGGTCCTTCTGAATTGTAATCATCTTCACGTGCAAACCATCCATACAGATCAGGCCCTGGAGAAGTTCTTCGTTCATCCCATCTTTTCTTGCTTCTACCACCAGCTTCAAATGATTTCTCGAATTCCATTACATTCTTGAACCCAAACCAATCATTATCAAATCTTAAAACGGCTTTTGCATATTGCTCATGGTCATCATCCCAGAACATCTCAATTCCGAGAGGCTTGTATCTGGAGAATTTCTTTAACCAGTAAGCAGAGTGATCAGCAGAGGCACTGCTCTTTGGTTCGCCTTGTATATTAGCCAGTATCCCTACCCAAGGCCAACAATACAGCTCAATCTTCTCGGGTTTAGGAGCAGGTATAGGAACTGAAGGTTGAGGCAGTGGCTCGGCCTCACTAGCAAGGTCTTTCTCTAAGAAAGTAGCTAGCGCTAGATGGTTAGCTTTCTGCTTTGCACTTCTGTTGGAAGAACCCTTAGCTACTCCAATAGCATGCTGAAAGAGATGATTATACTGATAATCTTGTTTCTTCTTACCAGCACAGAAAGGGCATCGAAGAGTACCATTTGGACCCTTTACTTTGTAAGTACCAGCCTTCAGCATCTCGTAGGGTTTCTCTTTATATTCATTTATCTCTGAGTCACTGAAGTCTGACTCTTCGTCGGAGCTGCTGCTTCCCATCTGGATAACAGTCATTTTAGCAGACACTAAATTAGAAAACAACATGAAGAAAACTGAAAGAAGGATGAAGTAAATGACACTGTGAAATATCACCAAATACTAAAAAGTGGGAGATAACATCATTAATTCTCATTGTACCATGGCAAAATATTTCTAACATAGCCAATCTGGCATACTCCAGTGTTGTAATGTAAAGAACATTCGAAGTAAAATTTATACACGAGAGCAGCCATTTGATAAAAAAAGATACCGAGTCTATTTTAGTAATCGCGGAAGTAAGTAAAATTTTCGGAAATAACTAACGAACTATTGAATTGGATTTTATAGGCATAATGTAGCAGCATCTCATTCAACAAAATAACCACAACAATCATGCCATAGCGTGACCAGCCAGAAATAAACCTAATATTTGCTGAGATGGTGATATGAAAGCAAGTGAAACATTACATAAATCCTACACTCCAACTCCAAGATGCTTATCATGGGAATTGAGATCCAAAAGAAAGAGAACACAAGATCACACACAAAGCATAAAGTTGTCACTCATGCAAACTGGTAGCCGTCAAGGCCGGATCATCCCTGAGCCAATTCAGGTGGTCGCCTCAGACCTCTACGGAAATTGAGGACCCAAATATGTTTCCAAATTATCAATTTATATTAATAAATAAATAAAAATACGGCTAACATATGTATTCTATCTAGACAAAAACGTTTTGAGCGTCTTCACATACGTTTTTTTTGTCTATGGTAATGAGCACGGGGGTGCCGTCAGTTCAAATGGTCAAGGAAGTTATTTTTACCTATTTCGTTTGGGTGGGGAAGGAGTGTAGGGAGCACGGGGAGGTGATGGAGGCGACGCACAATGGCGGATGAGGCAGAGAGCACGGGGACGCCGTCGGAGGCGACGCACAATGGCGGATGAGGGAGAAAGGACCGTTGCAGAAAAGAGAAATAATAAGTGATGGGTAGGGAAGAGAAGGGAAAGGGGAAGGGGAAGGGGAAGGGAAAGGGTCAGTGTCTCTCTCTTAGCCTAGTGAGTAGTGATCAATAGGTATGAGATTCCAGTAATTTAAATGTAATGTAATTCGATTAATTTAAGTTTAATGTAATTAATTCTTTTTCTTAAACGGGCAGCGTTATAAGTTTAGTATAATGACGAAGAATTAATAGAAAATATTTAGTTTTTTGGCTACCATAACCAAATAATTAAATAACATTTGTTGGTGGACCGCAAACACATAATAAAAGCATTGAAAATGGTACCCGCTTGCACTGGGCAGACTTAATAGGTTCGCGAATCGCGAATGATGTTGCATTTCTCATCTTGTATATAAATATGGGAGAAAATTAATACTACCCCTTTTGAAAAATTAGATGAAGAAATTATCCAAAACATTGTTACACATGTAGAAAATACTCAATTTGCTTATAAATTTGTGCCCCAACTGAAAAAGTGATACAAAAGTCAAAAAGTAGGTCAAAAAAGGTAAAAGTAAATGGAATATTGAATGGTTTAATAAAAGTTTGTGGGGGAAATAGCTTGGACCGCCCCTTCTCTTCTTCTTCCTCCTCTTGGACCGCCCCCTGTCCTCTTCATTCCTTCAAAAATTCCACCACCTCTCCTCTTCATTCTTTCTCAAATTTGCAACTCCTTGGACCGCACCCATCGTGATATTGGTGGAGTAGAGCGTCGTAGGACATAGCTGGATCCCAATTTGGACCGCCGGTGAGTGGAGAAGCTACCATAGTCTTTGGAGCACGTCAGACGTCGTTGGAGGCCATGGGAGACACGGATGAAGACATTCTCACTCATATACAGGTATATCGTAATCTCCTAAACCTAGTTATGCCCGAACCGCTAGATCAGGTAGCATGGACCGTTGGGTGCCTCTCGGCACCTTGCCGGGCGGTCCATGATGATTACTCCGGCAGTTCAACAACTCGATAATTGTATGCAATTTCTTGACATCGTTTTGATTATTTAAAATGTGATTATGTACCTCTAAATTGATATTTGTTAATTAATTAGAATTGCATATTATACATAATTTCTGGGAATGCTATATACGTGTTTGAGACTGTCATGTGTTATATGTGAATTATACGTAATATTTGGATTATTTTGATACTCGAACTGTCGGAGCAGGCATGATGAACTGCCCGGCCATCTCGGCACACAGCCGGGCGGTCCAAAGCCATTCATCCAGCGGTTATTCATCTGTTCCCGAGTTCTATGAATTTTTTGGACATAATTTTGATTGTTGATTATCACTTTGACTGTAATTAACAATTAATTAGAATTGTTAAATAATTAGATGTAATTACAAAATAAGAAATCTAATTTAAATTAGAATTGTTAACAATTATGAAATAATTATTAATATTAACAATTAACCTTTAATGATTCAAATTAGAAACGTGAACTAATTAAATTGATAACGATTAATAGTTAACAATTATCAATTAATTTTTAATATTAACAATTCATTAAAATATACAATTAATAACAACAATTAATTATTATTAATAATTAAAAATTAATTAATTAATATTAACAATTAACAAATAATTAAAAATTGGAATTGTTAAGTAATTATAATTGTTAACAATTAACATTTAACACGTCTAATTTGAATTAAAAGTCTATGTCAGTTTGATTTTTATTCAATTTTTAATCAATTATTAATTGATCATTCTTAATTAGTGATTAATTAATTTATAAATAATTATTGATTCATCTGTTGTAGGAATCCCCCCGTCCCTGGTACCGTAGACCGAACTCCATCAACCGAAAATCCAAACCAAATACGTATTATAAAGTAGGGATTGTAGAAGAAATAAGGGGTAGATTATTAGATGTG
>JAPKLX010000062.1:682158-702229 GCA_026898415.1 Leonotis leonurus
TTGGGCATTGATGGTGTGGGGATTGGAGATCCTTCCCGGATTCGAGGCGATGACGGGTAGGCAGAGGGAGATTGATGTAGCATATCCTCGATATGTGAGATGGAACTTTCGGAAGAATCTCGATGTGTCATCAGTGCAGGATCTATATGAGTGTTTTGACACCGATGTAAGTTTTATGATACTTCATTAATCCTTTTCAAATTTAATTCTATGATTGATTGTTACTTGATTTTAATAAATTTGTTTCTCTTATTTTTTGCAGGCATACAATATTTCTAATATTGTATCGGACGAAGCAGAACTGAGTCATGCGTATCACCAGTCGATATGGTGTGACCATCCACTTGCTGTGAGATATGTGCCCCTGTCAAATCCCATTGGCAAGTCGGGCTTGACAAATGAGCAACGGGCATCGAGGCAGAGAGCTGAGGCAGTAGAGCCAGTGAGCAGTCGGCGAGTTACTAGGACTGTAGCGCCACCAGTCATCGATCACCCGGAGCCATCAGATCACGGTGAGCAGGCCGAGCCGGAGCCATCAGAGCGTCCTCCGCGTCGTCGTAGAGATAAGGCAAAGCGTGTTAGGGCACTGGTGCGTGAGTCGTCATCCTCGAGTAGCAGCGGTGGCAGGACTGAGCGCACACTTAATCAGATACGTGGCGAGATGAGTGGTTTCGAGCAACGGATGACAGAGAGGCAGGATCGGTTGGAGGCACGGATCATGCAGAGGCACGATGATCTAAAGGATACGCTAAAGAGATGGATGGGAGATCTTTTGAGAACCATTAGTTGTGGTCCTTCTCGACGTGCCGATCCGATCATTCCTACTCAGCGACCGCCCCCCCTTATGCCGCAGTCAGCTAGGCCGTCGATGCAGGGACACAGGCCGTCGATGCAGTCACCTCGGCCTTCGGTGCAGTCACCTCGCCCTTCGGATTTTGAGGCCACGAGCCACGGAGCATATACTGGATCTGTAAGTTTATTATTTCCAATATTATTTTTGAAAAACGACGTTCTTCTTTTTATAGTTAGTAATTTTGCATTTTTTTGTGTAGACACCATTTCCGGGCGCGTCGACTTCGCGTGATGACGCATCGGCAGAGTTTGAAGGTGCCTTTTCCCCTCAACCAGTACGTGCATACGTCCCGAAAGATAAGCCAGACAGTGTTGATGAAGAAATATTGAACAAGTGGAAAGCTTTCATGAAGAAGAAGTTAACCGACTATGCCACAGTCACTGAGAGTGAATACCGCCTGACCCTTGCTGCCTTCAAGCAAATTTTGGACGTGGATCAAGATTTTTACACTGAGGTAATTTATGTCATTAACAAATAAAATATTGACTATATGTTTATGTTTAAAGTTAATTTTTGCTAAATGTTAAAATCATTTTTGTGCAGACTATTGATCTGTATATGATGTCACTCCAGTCAAGACTGATGCAACACCCTGCCCACACCGGAGGACGCACTGTGATATGCAGATGCGATTTTTTCGTAATGTTTTTTTTTTTAAAATCTATGTAATATTTGAATTGTTTTGTAAGTACTAATTTTTTGGTAACATCTTTTTGTAGTGCCGATTGGAATCGAATTACAATGTGATGATTGAGGAAACCAATAAGCTGAACTTGGTAGGATGGGAAGCGAAAAGGGAGTACATCAAGAGCCACTACAAGCCACATGACTCATTGTGCGATGTTATCCATGCTCGTGGATTTGGCTCGACCTCCTTGCCCTGGTGGAAAGCAACTACGGTAAGTTATTTTTCTCAATTTGGCATGTTCGGATGTAGAAGCTACTGCCCGGTTACGTTTTTTGAGCCTCTGGAATGCACGTGTATCGGAATTTTGCGTTTCTTCGTATATTCAAATACTACATCGAGTTAGGAGTGATGTCCAATTTGAATCGTTTGATTTCGTTGAGTTTTGAATTTTCTATGATTTTTACTTGATGGGTGCGCAAAAATGTTGAATTTGGCATGTTCGGATGTTGTAGCTACTGCCCGGTTACGTTTTTTGAGCCTCTGGAATGCACGTGTATCGGAATTTGGTGTTTCTTCGTATATTCAAATACTACATCGAGTTAAGAGTGATGTCCAATTTGAATCGTTTGATTTCGTTGAGTTTTGAATTTTCTATGATTTTTACTTGATGGTTGCGCAAAAATGTTGAATTTGGCATGTTCGGATGTTGTAGCTACTGCCCGGTTACGTTTTTTGAGCCTCTGGAATGCACGTGTATCGGAATTTTGCGTTTCTTCGTATATTCAAATACTACATCGAGTTAGGAGTGATGTCCAATTTGAATCGTTTGATTTCGTTGAGTTTTGAATTTTCTACGATTTTAACAAAATAGTTGCGCAAAAATGTTGAATTTGGCAGTCATTGATTATTACACAATGGTTTCGTTCTATTGTAGGTACTTTTCCCCGTCTTCATCAATCACCATTTTGTGCTTGTTGCTGCTGACATGAAGACATGAATTTTCTCTCATTGTAGTTGATTATTATTATTATTATTTAGTTGTTTAGTTTATTATTATTATTTAGTTGTTTAGTTTATTATTATTATTTAGTTTATTAAAATACGTTATGTGCCAATGGGCTTCGAACCCGTGGCATTTATTTTGCAAATCTATAGGGCCATATCAAACCAAATGGGCTACTGCAATCTTTCGGTTATGAAACACAAATAAACTTAAATATAGTAATGAAATAACATACACAAAATGATTAAGCAAGTGTGGATAATGGGATTCGAACCCATACCGTTTCAATTACAGAACCTACATACGCTTATCAAGATAATACAATCACATCCATAATGCATTTAACCAATCCAATCACATAACTACATACATAATGCATAAGATAATACAATCAACATGAAAACATCCATAATGCAAAGATAATATAATCGTACTACAAATTCAACATTGAATTAATATGGACATTTGTGAACATCTCACCGTCTTGACCTTCGACTTGTAGTGCCCGATGATTCTGCCCACCCCCTACGTCTACTCATCCTTGGTCTACCCGGCATTCTTATTGCTTTGTTTGGCAAAATCTCAATGCTTGAGATATTTTCGGGCAAATTCCAACTCTGCTTCGGAGGAATTTGAGATATAACACCTTTATACGCATCTAAAACTGATGATGATTTGTAATAGTGTGCTACAAAATCAATCGTAGTTTTTCCAGATTTCCTGCACAGATAATTAAATTCTTAATAAAATCTAAAAAAATAATAATCTAATTTAATTCTCAACTTCAGCATAATATAAAAGTACGTACGTAATTCCTGCAATAGCATGAGAACAAGGGATCCCGTCGTATTGAAATTCCATGCATTCACATGTCCACGCTCCAATATCTACCAACAATGATCGATTGTCTGTTTCAATTCGGTATCGATCATCACCTAGTGGAATGGCTCTGTATGTATGAGATCTCTCGATTTGGATCGTTAATTTGCATCTTACCTCTTCAGGAAGTGGATGTCTCTCCCTATTAGCAGCTACAAGTCGTTTTCTAAACCAATCCTCACAAATCATTCTTACTGACTCGATGCATGCACAAATAGGAAGACGACGAGCCCATAAGAGTGTACGATTGAAGCTCTTAGCTGCATTGGACGTTAAGAAGCTGTACCTTCGAACAGGACATTTCGACCGAGCCCACTTAGCAGGTCCAATGTTCATTAAGTGCTCATAGGCCTGCATCTTGCCAACTTGAATCATGTTCATTCTTTTATCAAATTCGGCCTGTTTGTATGTGTATGCAGCCTTCTGAAACAACCCTAGAGTAGTTTTACCAAATCTTTTCAAATTGTTACTAAGATGGTAGTAACAAAGGCCATGAGTTGCTTCCGGAAATACAACTCTCACTGCATGCTCAATCGACACATGTTGATCAGACACAATTAATGTTTGAGACGTGCTCCCATATGCTTTTCGTAGCCGTGTCATAAACCATACCCAAGACTCATTATTCTCAATTGGGCCGATTCCATACGCCAACGGATACACTTGTTCATTTGCATCCTTTGTTACAACAACAAACATAATTCCATTATTTTTCCCCTTCAGGTGAGTACCATCGACTACGATTACCGGCCTCATGCACAAGCCAAATGCTGATCTGCATGCACCAAGAGCCACAAATACATGACGAAACCTGTTGTCTGCACCAATGTCGATATCTGTGATCGTGCCCGGGTTTGTCATCTTTAACATATGCAAATAACCAGGCAGTTGTTGAAATGATTCATCATATTTACCATATATCATCTCAACAGCATGGTTTCTACCTCTAAGCGCCACATCATAAGTTACTTGCATACCAAACAGAGTCATCAACTCGTTCTGAATGACTTTGGGCTTTAGAATTTCATTTGTGTTTCGCATTTTCTTTGCAAAATATGCACCGATGACTTTTGTGTGTACCTTTTTTGGTGCGATATTTGTGATGCAATCACCGCACGTGTGCTTGCCACAAAACTTTGATACAAGCCACGGCCCACCATGAGATAAAGCACGAAGCTTGAATGAACATTCTTTGCTTTTCTTGCATTGCCAAACCAATCTGGTTGTGTCTGATCTTGTCACCCTATACTCTGCTTTGTTTTCAAGGTTCCATAAACCAACTGTGATGCTAAGCTGCTCCTTATCATCAAAAAGAGATCCTTCAGCCAACTCTTCTAGTATCGAATTTTCTTCACAAAGGAAATCTGAAGCTGTAGCATTAGGAGGGACCATTGGAATTAACCAATTGCTTAAGTATCCTTCTGGGATTTGGATTTCATCAGTATCACCAGCACTAGGATACATAAGTTCTAACAAATGTCGCATTCCCCCTTCCTCGTGAATCCATGCAGCGAATTCGGCAAAAACAGATCTGTTAAAGGTCAAATCACCTTGATCTTCAGATTTAGAGCTCTCAGATGACGGAACATAATCAGAGTCGTCATCATCCTCCTCATCAACATAACAATCATCATTTCCTTGTCCCTGTCCCTGTCCATGTCCCTGTTCTACTTCCACTTCATGTTCTTGTCCCCAGCCATGATATTGATCTTCACCCTGCCACTGATATTGATCATCACCCTGCCCCTGATATTGATCTTCACCCTGCCCCTGATATTGATCATCACCCTGCCCCTGATATTGATCTTCACCATGAACCTGATACCGATCTTCACCCTGACCCTGATACTGCTCTTCACCCTCATCATATCCATAACAAGCATCATTCAAGTCCGGAATCACATTTACTCTGCTAGTCGAACCGAAGTTCATGTCTGAAGGGTAATAATCATCAAACCAATCTGTCGAGGCTGCAAACCTTCTGATATTTTCTAGTTCATCATTCAGGTTTGAGCTTTGTGAAGGTCCACCCATATCAAACGAAGATGGGTCGCTATAAGTAACATATACCGTAGGACTGCTGACGTACAAGCATAAAGCAACTAATTCTGCATCGTTTGTCAACATATATTTCATCATTTGTCCACTCCGCAGTGCCGATAAGTAATAAATTTCATACTCTCTCCCCGGCGACATCAAGATGTTATTAATGCAAAATCTAAGATTATAGATCGAAATGGCGTTTCTAGGAAGTGCTGCAATCTGATCCCGTCCATTCACATAGCTACAATCAACCCAATAACCTCCGAACTTAACGTTCACAATTTGACAATCCATCATCTACAAATTGAAAATGAAATTATACACAATTGCATTCGGATTTTATCTAAAACATTTTCATAAACACTTTTTCAACGTATAAGATATTGATAATCAATAAAATACATGATATAAACACTAAGAACCTTGAACCGCTAGATGGAGCATGATGAACCGCTAGGTGTAGTTTGACCATGTCCCTGGCGGTTCAAGGGTCTTCATCTAGCGGTTCAACCGTAAATGCTTTCATTTATCACTATAGTACACGAAAATCATAATATTTAGTTAGATTAAGCAACATGAAACTCATATAATCTATTACAAATATCAAAATAACATTTTCATATAAACCTAGTAAGAACCTATCATTTACCTAAACCAATATACAAAAACATTCACAATTATCATCTACGACAAGATCTTGCATGAACCGCTAGATGAAGACCCATGGACCGCTGGACGAAGACTGCGAGAGGTACGAGCGGTCCATGCAACTTCATCTAGCGGTTCATGCATTATGTGAATAATAGCAACATATTAATGCAATTACCTGGTTTATATCTTCGATATCACTCTGTTTGAAGCTAGACACGAGATAATTCGAAGAGAATGGTTTCAACGACCTCTTGCTTTGTTTGGGAGTGTTTTGACTTTGGTTTGGAATGTTTTGAATGTTAATCATACGAAGGAATCTTATGCAATATATATCAAACAATATTTATTCAAAGCATCATATGTTATATATATCAAACAAACATAATAGTCCAAAAATTATATTGTAATCAAGTAACAATTATTTCTCAAAAAATGTGCTAGAATTGTGTAAGAATGTGTAAGAGTGTGTAAGATATATATATTTTTTAAATCAAATGGGTATTTTCTACATGTGTAATAATGTTTTGGGTATTTTGTTCATGTAATTTTTCAAAGTGGGTACATTTCACAATTAACACTATAAATATTAAATTTTTAATGAAAAATTTGTTAATTTTTATTTTTTGATTATAACATATTCATTAAAGTATAGTTTAATATTATTTAATATAAAATACTCCCTCCGTTCCCCAAAAGTATGCACCTTTTGCCATTTTTGTCCGTTCCCCAAAAATATGCACCTTCTATTTTTGGAAACTTATTACACTTTTTGTGGGCCCCAATCTCCACTACTATTTAAATCAACTATATTTTAATACTTAACAACACCTTTTTGTGGGTCCCAATCTCCACCATCATTCAAATTAATTATATTTTAACAATTAATAATATTTTTACACTCAAGTCAACTACATTTTATTAAAACACGTGCTGGGTCAAATGGTGCATACTTTTCGGAAACGGAGGGAGTAATAGAAAAAAATTATAATGACTTGTATGCTGACATGACAATGATAATTGTGCCCACCATCACGGGTGGTGGTCCTCGTAAGAACATATCATTGGTAGATGAAAGAAGTATTATTTAGTCTAAATAATAATTAATTGATTTAATATAAATTATAATAAAAAATACAACATTAATAAAACGATATAATTATCTATTTTCACGATTCATACATATTTAAAACTTAATTTTAGTGCAAAATATTTAGATTGCACCAAATTTTCTCATTGCACTTGAGGTCATTTTGGATCGTGTCGTAGGATCGGACAATTTGAATATCAATCGTCATTTGTGTTCACAGTCCATACATGCCAATTTGCAGGCCAACTAAGTCTTTTTTGTCGGACATTAATGTTAATGAATTAATTGATTGTGTTGTTAAGAGAATAAGAGTCTTATAACATTTGTTAATTAAATAGGTGTGTTCTAAGTAGAGTAAAAATTAATAAGTGATTAATAAATAATTTACATATAATAAAAAATAATAGATAATTAATAAATGAATTAAATATGATTTGAAAATTATGTGTTCACCAAAATGATAAAATGAGTAATAAATTCATAAATGATAAAAATAATATATTTTTTTTGTTATATACACATTCATGATTTAAATAACAATATCACATATAAAATTTAGTATATGTATATAATAAATGTAAACTATATATTTTTTTAAAATAATCATAATTTTTTATATTAAATTTATTTATTTCATATCAAACTAAAGTTTTTATCAAGATTTTTTAATTTAATATGTATATTACATACATTGAATTAAATTAAAATTTTAATTTAATATGCATATTGCGTATGATTATGAAAATGAAATTAAAAGATTTTGTTAAAATAAAGTGATAAAAGAGAAGAGAAAAAAAATATTATACTTATTAAAATAACTACAATTTAAAATGCGTTATCAAATAACTATAATTGGCAGATGTGTATTACATCTAAAATTTAGATTTTGATGGTAATACGGTAACCCGTTAATAATTGTGTTTTAATATATTTATAGATTAATTATTTAATGATTTATAAGTGGTTTAATGATAAATAATTGGTGTCTTTTATATATATATATATATATAATGTAAATTATATAGAAAACAATTTTAAATAAAAAAATAGAAAGTGATCTCAACCATTAATATATGAGATCATGTGGTCCATAATTAATCGATTTTTTTAGTATTTTTTAATCCTTAAAATATTCTATAAATAGAGATCCAAGGTTAATTATTTAATTGTATTAAGATAGAGAAAATCATATATTTAATTGATATCATGATATGCGGGTTTTTAGGGAGGAGAGAGGGTATATGTAAAATCCCGAAAAAAAAATCGATATGTTTGTTTGAAAATTAATTATTATTATTATATGAAGAAAATCTTGGTGGAATATGTTCGTTTTTTTTAGCGTAATTACAAACTTTAATTATTTTAACTTAAGGTTTAATTAAGATATTCTATTTATAGAACGGTAACGCTTGCGCATGAGTAACTTGGAAAAATAAATTTTTTTTGTCATGTGATTATACTACCTAATAATAGAGCTCGTCGAGACAAATCCGTAGACACCAAGATTGTAAAAATCGGACATCGTTTGAGCACTCGGTGAATTTTTAAAGTTCAAGACGAAGTGAGTATAAATATAATTCCTTCTTATTTTCTCCTCATTTTTAACCTACACATATTTTAGAGAGAGAAGAGTGTAGAGAGAGATGCTCTCCACCCTACTGCCGGAAACCTGTTGGTCGGCCGTTGGCCGTCGTCGGAAAAAATTTTCGGCGACCAAATGAGCCCAAATTTCACCCCAAGTTTTCCGGTGACCAAATGAGCCCAAAAAAATGGGTGGAAAGTAGCCATGCAAGACCAAACTTTTGTCCAAAGTAGTAAGTTTGAACTCTTCCACATTCTCTTTTCTCCACTGACATCTCTCCCTTCTCACCCCTTCTCTCTACCTTTTTTTCCTTAACTATCCTCCGGCAAGAAGAGAGCAGCTCCGGCGAGGAGAGGAAAACTCTGGCAAACCCACCATGAAAGCTTCACCTTCACACCTTAGTTCTTCCATAAGGTAGTCATTCTTTCTCTTTACCGTTTTACACCGAATGGGGGTAAGATTATGAATTATCTTGAGTTAATATGTGATAATATAGTTATTTTATTTTAGGATTAGTAATTTGATATTGTGTTGGTAATGAAACATGATGAACTAGGGGATTAAATTTTGCTTTACATTCTTATGTTGAAGCTTCTGCCCGACTTCTGCCTAGTCATTTTTGTACAGTATGAATATTCGAATTCTGGTCTTGTTAATATAGTTAAATACTAGATCGAGTTAGGAGTAATCTTCAATTTAAATCAGTGAATTTTATTATGTTTTCAATTTACTATGATTTTTACAAAATTGTTGTGCAAATTGTCAATTCCTGCGAAAATTTGGGCACTTGTCTAACTTTGAAAATTCGGGAGAAATAGAATTGAAATGATTTTACGTGTTTTGTTTTTGGAAAATACAAATTTAAGATATTGGGTTCATCTTAAAATTTTATTCGACTAAATTCGAGTTATTTTCAATATATTATGATTTTTCAAAGTCAACTGCTTATATGATATGAATTGATGTGTTTGTGAAAATTTATTTCGAAACTATGTGATTTTATTTTATATTATTGTCTCAATGAAACTCAAAATTGTTTATAAGTCATGTTTCTTATGATTTTTTTAGTGTTTGTGTAAAATTTCACATTCATTAGAGTTCGTTTGATAGACTAACAAAAATTCAAGTTTTAAATCGTCGTAAAAGGTCTTGAAAGTATAAACTAACATTTTTATTCCTTGATAGCTATCAAAAATGAGTTTTTGAATATGTTCTTTTGAAAATCATTGACTTTGGAATTTTGAAAAGGTATTGTTAAAATTTTACAAATTGATCATTAGTAGTTTGAGAGAAACTTCATTTCAAAAATGTGTGTGCATAAGTTTTCACTAAAAACCACCATTGGAAGTCCAAACATATCTCAACTCATGAGCTATTTACGAATTTCATTCCTTATATTAGGACATGATTATTTCGAATAAGTATAACGAGAATCCAAAATCTTATTAAGTTGGAACGACTCATTACTCGAAGTTGACGAATGATATCATTTTGTAAAGTACTCGTGTAATCGAGATTAGTGATACTCCTTCTATCATGACGAATCGAATTGACTAACAATGGATTGAAATCTCTTAAGTATTTAGTCGACGAGTCTTGTAAGTGATGATCACCGGGTAATTAATAGGTCAACGTTAGAATGGTTAGACATTAAGTTCAGGAAATACCATAAGTGCCTAAGGTTGGAGAAGAGATTAGCGCCTATCAATTTGTACTTAGCAATGAGATTCATCTTGTAGGGTTTTACCGAGAAATATGATCTATCATATGCAATGGAATGTGAGCTCCATACATCGGTCACATGTGTGGGTCTATTTACAGTACGGTATTTTGAGTTAATAAGTTCGAACTGTTTTTTTTTTTCTGAAAATGTGAATTTACATGCCAAATGTTTTTATTATGCTCATGTGTTTCCTATGTGTGACGGATCGGTATTACCGTACCCGTTGATTGGCTCTGCCAATAATGTAAGTTAACAATTGTGCCTTGAGCCGGATCCGGCTAAGGTAGTGTACGCAGAAAGTCTGGATCGAGTGAACTTGGACAGGTTCCCCGGTCTTGGCGAAAGGGGTTTATTCACCGAAGAATTCGGTTTTCCCCGTCTAGTCGCAATAAGGAAACACTATGAATGAACAAAGAATGATGACGAGCTCGATATGATGGTAAAATGTATGGTGGACTTTTGTTTTAAAACGTCATGCATCATATGGTTGGACATGTAATATTCTTTAAATGAATATTTATGTTATTTTTCCCTGAAAAAGTCGAGCAACGACTCACACTGAGTACACTAGTACTCAGCCCAAAATCTTTTTTTTCAAATGTTTTAACAGGTTTTAGGAGGACGGTGATGAGCTGGCGACGATGTGGGCCTGATCGAGTTAAATGTCGATTATTCTTAAATGTCGATTACCAAGGTGATGATAATGTCATATTCATGCTTATTCTATTGCCATTTGGTTACACCTTGTGTATGACTTTCTATATCCAAAATCATGGTCTTATCATGTAATACCCCTAATATTTCTAATACGATTTAGATATCTTACTGCGACTAATTAATGATTTTAGGAAGAGACTATACCCTATTAGGACCTACCATGATAATTTGGCACATGGCGAAACTTTTTAAACGTTTCTTTTAAAAATGATCTTTTCATGCATAAGTCAAAAGCATGTCAATATTATACTCATTTTGTAGGATTTTTCAAAAGAAAAATATTGGCACTAAGTTTTCTCAAAAAGGAGTTCGTACGTAACCGCTACGAATTTTTGAAGTTTAAGCACGTCGTATAAAAAGTTAATTTTTCCATGCATTACCGAAAGTATATCAATATTATAGTCATTGTGTAGAGTATTAAGAAAGGGAGATGTTGACATTGAGTTTGCTCGAAAAGGAGATCGTGTATAGAAGTTACGACGTTTTAAGATTAAAACATTAATAATAATATAATAATAATATAATATAAATAATATAAAAAAAATTTAGAATCTTACCTATAAATATGGGATTGATTGGCCAGAGCTGTCCGCTCATTTCCTCATAAGCCTCCAGCTTCTTCTTTTTTAATCTCCTTCTCTCTTCTTTCTTCTATCATTTTGGAGTATCAAGGTTCTGCGGGTTTGAAAATTGAAGATCGATTTAAATTAAGGTACGTTAGGGTAAGATTGAAGGTTGGCATGGAGCTTGACAAAAGTGGCTCAGCCGCCGTCTAGTCCCTGCCGCCATCGTTCCGATACCGTCATCTTCATACTTTCTCCCCCCGTTCTCTTCTTTATTCATTTTCCCCTTTGTAACTATTGGTCTATCAGACGGCTAAGGTCCCTTAAGGTTTTGAGTTTTTGACCATAAGATCCGTTATTCTGCCGGATTGAATTTTAGATTTGGATCCCGGTTAGGATCGGCATATCATGATTTATTGCATTATTTCATATTTTTCTAAAGGAAAAATATTCACGGTCTATCATTTTTCAATAAAATTTCTAGTGCATGTAGAGAAAAAAATATAGAATTTTATGAAAGAGATTTCATTAATTTTCATCGGTCTAATTTTCATAGATCTGAAAAAGACTACGAATCTTCTCGAGTAAGCTTTGAGGTAAAGTTGCATATTTCAAAAATGTTTTTACATATTCCTATAGAGAATAATACCCTGAGTATTTTTACCTTTTGGGCCAAGTTGATTTGAAAACCCGGGTATTGCCAAAATGACCTTAGAAGACTTAGAAAGTCATCAGTTCCTCGTTTTCACTTTATTCGCGTTACGTTTTGGGATTTGAGGCCAAACGTTGTTCCGTATAATTGTCAGATGCTTACGATTGCGAACGAGACGTTTGACTGATTTACGGTTATCACACGGTATTGGTATTCGCTGACAGGTGGGTGTATATATGTTTTCAAATGTATTTTTGAGTTATTAAGCTCTAATATTTATGAAAATCAAAATGGATGTCCATGTTAAAATGTTTTGCTCCTTATTGGATAAGTGATCCCTCAAGCATGACGATCGGATCATGTGCTATGTTAGCGCACTGGCACATGGTTAGTGTACACGTGGGTTTATGTGGGCTGTCCCCATATATTCTCGAGTGAAGTCAGTTTGGGTAAAAGTTCCCTACTGATGAAGGACATAAATGATGGACCTCTATGGGCTGTCCCCATATGTTCATAGAAGGGTATCTAATGCCAATATTGAGCCAAGAAAAATGAGATCTCAATGGTTTTGGTATGCATAGAATGACATTTCCGTTTTAAAACTTTCTATGTGATACTGTTCAAGCATGAATATTCCTTTTCAGAAAATGATTTCCCAAAAAGATTTTAAATGACATAACCCACGGGGTACATTAGTACTCAGCCCTGCAAAATATTTTCAAATTGTTTTGCAGATTGAGCGGCTGGTGGTGTCGTGCGAGGCTAAGGCAAGGGTTGTTGCAAACTGTCATGTTATGTATTCCGCTGCCAAGCATGTTCTTTTCCAGCTCTGATCCTTCATGCTATTGGCTTCATGACAATAAATGATTCAATGTTCTTTCACGAGAATTACTATTGTCTATTACATGGATTCATGTTCATAGGAGAGCTTAGAAGTAGTCGGCCCCTCTTGGACGCTCAACTCCTCGGCCCCTTGTGATGTTGTCGTGTAGCACCGACCACACTTGGTGAGCTGGGTGAGTGACTCCTTTTGGCGAGCTAGGCTTACTAACCTCCGCCTTTGATCGACGGTTCTTATTGGACGATTCGGCCTCTCGAGGATTCTGGATTACCGTTCCTACGAGACGAGCTGTATTATCTCCAATCCCGTCTTTCATATTGGATGATTCGGCCGCTTGGGATTCAGGATTACCGTTCCCATGTACCGAGCTGTATTATCTCTAATTCATTTCATCTTGGACGATTTGGCCGCTTGGGATTCAGGATTACCGCTCCCATGTTACGAGCTATAATCTCCAACTCCGTCTTGCATTGCATCTCTTTGCATTCGATTGTTCATTGTCATGACATCATTGTTGACTATATCTGCTGGTGGGTTTATTTGTTTCTCTTCCCCATTCAGATTAGTCCTAGTTATAAACGTGTTACTGTCCATTTTTCAAGGATAATTCTTCCAGCATGATTATGTTCCATGTCCCCCTTTCTTCCCCGCTTCTTTTCTTTCCCCTCAGTCACGCTCTGGGGCGTGCGCCGTCCCTCGGGATCAGGGCGTGACATATCATGTTGACCATCAATATAAAACTTTCAACTTTCGATCATATTTATTTCAATGCTTACGGTTTAATGTCTTCATACATTGAAATCGTGTCGTATCCAGTGTGTCCAAAATTCTGGAGTTTATCTATCTTCTTCAATTGTTCGTCATTATTGTTGTATTGAAAAATTTCTCATTTATACTACACTAAATCTCAATTTCGCGTAGCCCCTTCCTGTCGGGGTGTTTCAGTATATATTTAATATTGTTTCTTTAAATATTGATGCAAATCCAATTCAAATTATATGATACATAAATGTAGGATGACAATTTCCATATAAATATATTTTAATTATTGACTTAAATTCGCAATTTAATAAATTTATGTTTTAATATTACATTGTACGAATATGTGCAATCGCATCATTGCATTATGTAGATTTGCACTTTATAGTCTTAGTGTTACAATATATATCTCATAAAAATAAGTGTTTATATAGTGCAAAAATAGATAAGGTGACCATGCAATTGTTCATACACGTTATTGCAAAAACATAGCCAAACTAGTTGTTACATTGATTGTTGTCTGAATTTGCATTACTATACATTATGCAATGCACTGATTACACATACGTACTAATTACATATTTTAAGTTTTCAATTATACTATTACACAACATAATATGTCGGCAATATAATAAATTATATGAGAATTCGTTGAGGGGAAGTATTGAGTAGTATACTTAATGAGATGAAAATCTAAATTTGGGAAATATTGATTTTTGAAAGATACGAGAATTCCTTAATTATCTCATATAAAGGGGCGGTTCCGTTACAAAGTAATTAAACAATAAAAAATAGAAAATGATCTAGATCATCAATTTTTTTCGATCCAAGGGACAATATTTATTTGAATTATAAATAATATAAATGGAAAACCGCCGCTTGCATTGTAATCTAGCAACACAACATGGGTATATTTGTAATGTAAATAACTCCAGTAAGAGAATTAAGTGATTTACAATATTTAAAAATTCAATCTTTCCCCCCAATTTAGATTTTAATCTCATTAATTACACTACATAATAACTGCAACACATTTTTACTTCAAATGTCTCCAATCTTCAAGTTTTTTATTTTGAAAGTCCGTTCAGAAATCCAGTTGTGGAGATGCAAATTAAATTCACATGTAAGACAAATTATAATATACATATACCTCCTACGTCCCACTAAGCATGACACCTTTTTTTTTCCGGCACGGTTATTAAGGAGAGTGTATAAAGTAGTGTAAAAGTGATAAAGGTGATAGGGTCCACACATTTTTTAAAGGATAACTTTTATTATTTTTGGAATGTGTCAAACTTAGTGGGACATCCCAATAAGGGAAGTGTGTCATGCTTAGTGGGACGGAGGGAGTACCATATAACAATTTCATATCTACTATATATAAATAATGCATTCACTTAGATAACTAAATGCAAATATACATCATGTCAATGCAAACATATGTACGTTTATTATTACATTACGCCATAAAACAAATACTCCCTCCGTCCCACTTCATTAGTCCCATTTGATTATTTTAATACATTCAGTTCAATATAAATTAGGACTAATGAAGTGGGACAGATGTAGTAACATTTTATTAACACGAATAAAATTATAAATAAAGTTAATGCAAACTATACGAAATTACAATGCAAACAATAACATTCTCCAATGCAATTAAACAAGATATATATAACAACATCATATCTGATTTATTTTAACAGTGCATTGACTTACATAATTTAATGCAAATATACACTGTCTATGAAACACATACGATGAAAATAAATTAAATTTACAAAATATATATACGAAATTAATGAGGTAACGACCAAAAATTATAGATATAATTATAGAGGCAAACCCATATTTAGCCAATCTTGAAACATTTTAGTAAATAGTAGCCACCTAAAAAAAAAGTAAAAAATGGCCATACTTACAATTATACCCTTTCCTTAAACCTCTTCAGCATCGTTTCTCTCTAATTCCACATTAATTAGGTGGTTCAAATTATTTGAATGCCTTCAATTCTCAGAACGCTTCAACTACTTCCAGGCGCACAATCACACCTATCGATTTTGTGATATAGAAATCCACCTCCTTCAATCACCTCCAACCTGTTCGAATCGACTTCACCACGATCCTGTTCTCCATGGAGGAAAACCGAGAGGTCACTAGTGAAACTGACGATGATTTTGAGACGCTTCCGTTACGTCATTACAAGAGAAAATGAGGTTGTCAAGGGCAAGGAAATCTGAATAAAGAAGCTCCAGAACAGGTGAGTAATCTTCGAATTTTGTCAGAGTATGGTATTGCATATAGTCACAGTTGTATAATTTTATCTGTGGGTTTCTCCTATAATGTCGATATTAGCATTTTTGTCATTGTTAGAAATAGTGATTTTGTTTTTGATTATCATGTGAATGCTCTGTTTCGAGTTTGTACATATATGTTTCTCTAACTGAAGTGTGATAGAATATAAGATACACTGTTCTGTTTTGTTTCTTCATGAGTAGAGAACATCACAAGAACTTGTGCTCGTGTAATTTTGTTGTGCAAATTGAAGCTAAATGTAATGACATATGTGGTGTTATGCTCGTGTAATTTTGTCGTGTAAACTGAAGCTAAATGTAATTACATATGTGATTTTATGCTCGTGTAATTTGTTGTGTAAATTGAAGCTAAATGTAATTACATATGTGGTGTTATGCTCGTGTAATTTTGTCGTCTAAATTGAAGCTAAATATAATTACATATGTGGTTTTATGCTCGTGTAATTTTATTGTGTAAATTTAATTATGGTATTTAAGGTTAAATTTGTAAATTTACAGGAAAAATGGCTATTATTGACATAATTTGTTTGAGGTGACTAGTATTTACTAATTAGTTTGAGAAATGGCTATTTAGGTATATTAACCCATAATTATATCCCTTAATTTATGATAAACAATTTTCACTTTAATTATCCCAATAATATAATCCCTGTCATAATTATTAAATAATTGTTCTCTCTCCAAATATACCCATAACCAAAAAAATAGGTAACATAACATTTAATTATTAAATTATTGTTATCTATCACCATGTAAAACCGATGTATACTAGTAAGTAATTTTCTCTTTCATCTTCAAATTACCATATTATCCTTATTCACTACAAAAAAAGGCAGACTAGCGACGAAATATTCTGTCGTTAGCCTATTGTTGATCCCAAAAGATCTAGATTGATGTATAGGGGGGGGGGCGGGCCCAATACACCAATTCAAACTTTTAAGGTTTTCTAAGGCTTAAGCGCACTTAATAGATAAGATAGCTTAGAGTAGCAAGATAACTCTTCTTATTAGGAAGACTTAATCTTACTCAAATATGATCTTATGTGAAGATAAACAATAATCAAGAATAACTATTACAAGTTAAGCTCGATTAGTGTTGGGCGCGAAATTTGGTGGTTAATGCTCTTTTAAAAAAAAAACGTTTTCTTACTCGTAAGTCTTAATACAACAGTTTTAGATGCAAGAGTATGAAGAAGATGAATATGAAGTAAACAAGAAATAATGAACGGAAGTAGTTAACGTGGTTCAGGATAAACTTTCCCTACGTCCACGGTTCGATCAAATACTAGATTGAAAATCCACTAAACTTTCTCCTTTCTTTTTACTCGTTGAGTACGAGCCACAAGAATTATCAAAACTAGATAAGTTCTTGTGATTACACTTCTTCTCCCTAATATTGATAACTACAATCTAGGGTTACAACTGGATCAAAACTAGATCCTAACTTTGAGGTTTTTGTAAACTGTTTTCCAGAAAATAAACCTTCAAAAACGATAAACACTCTAGAGAATTCTTGACTGGTAATGGAGTATTTTTGAACGTTGAGAGCTTGAAGATTTTTTAGCAGAGTAATGGCGATTGTAATGCTTGAATTCGCGTACCCTATTCTGGAAGTGAAGGTGGTATTTATAGATCCATGGATGGAACTATCCATTAGAGAGAGAAGAATCCTTCTTCTTCGCATTAATGGCTGCATTAAATGCATGGCAGTGTTGTTGATACACGCGCTGCCTTAAGAGCGTCTTGTTCCACCTTTCACGCGATTTCCAAGTGCTTTGCCATACCAGGAATGATTCACCGTACTGCTAATTTGATATTCTTGTACGACATTCCTTAAAATATGCTCTTGATGTGACAATACACTGAGTGGTTGACTTATGACAAATTTAGGTATGTCGACAGTCCACCATAGTTATTGTGTGGACCAGCTCGTTTGCTTTTGGTATAGCAGGTCACTGTGTGTTGAGCTGTTCTTCCACAAGTTAATTGGTTTGGTTTCCAATTAACATTTATAACTTCATGTTGAACACATCTTGATAGTAGAAGAGAGATGAGGAACAGATCGTTCTTGATAGAACGATCTGTTATTTTTGGACAGTGAGCTGCTGGAGAAGTTATCTCCAGTTGTTCTTCCTTTAGTGATGGCTCAAGTATAGAAGTCTTCTATTCTAGTCATAACATGATTATAAGGACAGATAGTTAACTTATCCATCTGTTCCTTTTATATTGTAGCTGTTTCTAAACTAAGTCTAGAAAGACAAATCGTTATAAGTAAGTTTGAAACTTCAAACTTCTTTTACAATTGTGATCTGTAAAAAAAACATTCTAGAGATAATGAAATCAAAAACCAAGATAAATATAGGTAGACAGTGAGCTGTAAGATTGAGAGACAGATCATTATTTTATTAAATCGATCTGTTCCAAACTTAGAACTAACTTTCTGTACAACTCAATGAATACTTGTAATCTTAGTAGTCAATATGTCCAGGAAAGCTTTGTAAGAATAATACTGATAGTAAACCATACGATCTGCTTCTTTTATAGTTAAGCTATTCCTTAAAAGATGACATTGACTACTTGGTTTTCAGAGATCATAAAATGACTAAGTGTTGTTTCGAGAAATATCATCAAAACATAAATAAATTCGTGGGGTTCCCAACACCTATGGATTTCCATCGTATCGGAGGGTTAACGACGGACCGTGTCTGTCTGTATTTCGTTCGTCGTTAGCCCTTCGGACAATGGAATTTACAGTTCGTCGTCAGCTAACAACGGACTGCAGTACCATCGTTAGATTCCCCCGGTAGCCATCGACGGCGCCGGTGAACTAACGACGGACTGTGAATCCGTCGTCCGCCTTTGACCGTTGACCTGATGACGGATTCTCAGTTCGTTGTTAGTTTTATTTTTTTAATTTATTTTTATTTTTATATTATCCGTAACCTAAAACCTGTCACAATAATCAATACAAATATAATCGAACATTCAACAATAATTTAAAATCAACAAAAATTGAAATCGATCGAAATTCGAATTGCATGTGTATGTAATATAAACCAATTATTCAAACAATAGAAATACAAAAACTAGTATATCAATATCAACCGTACACAAGTATCACTATCAAATACATCATCAAAGTATAAGTACTGAGAATCATGATCGAGAAAATGGGGAGGGGGAAATGGGGAAAATATACCACTAGCTCCTCCTGGCTGTTGTGATGACTACATGCATCGAGCGATCTGGACTGAGATTGCAGACATGCCGTCTGCTCAGCCAGCCAACCTAGCACTCACGCTCCTGCTCCTCTACTCGGCGGCGCAGGTCCTCAATCTCGTTCCTGCTGGCTCGTGAGGCGGACGATGATCCACCGAACCTCGAGGATCTCAACGCCTTCCCCGCTGAACATCTACTTCAACACGTGTTTCTTGAACATCTGAACGTATTTCAGTTTCCCCATGAAACCTCTAGATCTCATAATCCCGTGTAAAATCTTTTCTAGCAAGATGTAGTTGTAAAATATTTGTACTTCTAAATCATATATTGCTACACTTCACACACGGACACTTAATTTTTTCTCCATCCATGTACTGAAGTTGACTACTTGCAAATCTTAAGAACTTTTAAAGCCCAGAAAGAAAATGTGGATTTAATCCCCTGATAGGATGTGGCCCATCAATAAGGCCCAATGCCCAGAAGCAGCTCGGTGGCCCAACACCGCGGCCCATCAAGAGCAGCTCGGCCGGCGGCCCATCAAGAGCAGCTCGGCCGGC
>JAPKLX010000062.1:702239-748612 GCA_026898415.1 Leonotis leonurus
TTTCTAATCATCGTGCAAACCTCACTTCGAAAATCGGCGATCGATCATCCCCCATTTGGAAGTAACCACAAATACATCCAATCTCGACTCATTTTTTTAACCTTGGTTATTAATAAATATTCACATAGTAAAATAAAGATTAATTAGTTACGGAGAGGGCGAGACTATTAGTGGTCTATTAAATTACACATTTAAAGGAAGATTGCACCTGTGTAACAAAGACTAAGGAAAAAAATTGAGTGACAATGAAATGAGAGTGTTTTATTAGAGTTGAATTATTTGGAATTGAATAGAGGGCGAGACTATTAGTATTCTATTAATTAATTACACATTTAAGGTTTTGTAAGTTACAAATTTGCAGTTATGAATTATAAGTTGGTGCTTAGACTGTTTGATGCTAACCAATTGGAGATCACGAACAATATTAAGTTTGATTATGTGATATTCGAAGATCACGAGCATTGGGTCATTTTGGGAAATGTTCTGGTGAGTTCAATTATGGTGAGTTATATTCTAGTTAATTGCATCCAAAATAACGAGTCACTGAATCTAATCAAAACATCCGAACATAATCATCAAAATATCCCAACATACATCTCATCATCAAAACATCACAACACATGCATCTCATCAAAACATCCCAACATAAATGACATATAACGAGATTGTATAATATTATACATATTGGGAGAAGATCCTTAAGACGTAATCAAAATCTATCTCAAAGGCAGAAGATCCTTAAGAAATAAATTGTTTCTATCCCAATGTCAAAATATGATTAAATCGTTATACAATTTATATTCATATAAAACAAATTAAATAATTTAAAACAATAAATACACGAGTTAATAAAATTAAATAATTTAAAACAATAAATTAACAACATATTAAATAAATTATACTAATTAATTTATCCTAACCATAAACCCTAATTAAAAAACTCTAAATTAAACATAAACCATTATTCAATTTAACTAACCCTAATTAATTAACCATATTTAATCCTAACTAACCATATTTAATCATAATAAAATAAATTAATTTAATCTAAACTAATTAACTAAATTAAACAAATAATTGAAAAAATTATATTAACTAAACCTATAATAATTAAACTCGCTAATTAAATAATTAATACTAATTAACAGTAATTAACACTAATTAAATAATTAAATTAACTAAACCCTAATTAAATTAAATTAACTAAATCCTAATTCACACTAATTATACAATTTAATTAAATTAAACAATTAATTTAAATTAACTAATTAAAAAATTAAATTAATTTAATTATAAGTTACCTTTCATCTGAGGGAGGCGACAGTAGTTGGCCGTAGTGGCGGCAGGCGGTGGCGGAGAGCGGCAGCCGGTGGCGAAGGGTTCAGGCAGAGGCGGAGGACGGCGGCGACATGCTGTGGCGTGCTTCGGTCGGCGGTGGAAGGCAACAGCAACAACGAATGGCTCCGGGCAGATGATGTCGTGCAGCCAGCAGTGGCAGCGTCCGGTGAAGACAATGGATGGTGGCTGTCGGACAAATGCAGCGGCGTTCGGCGGAGAAACGGGAGGCCGACGGTGAAGGGAGGGAGAACTAGGGTAGATATATATATATATAAATATATATATATATATATATATATATAAATTTATAGAATCATGAAATTAAACAATAAAAGAATAAAATAAGATAAAAATCTTACCTTTACGCCGGAGGGAAGCTTCAATCGCCGGTGGGGTTGGGAATTAGGTCGTCCGCTTTAAAATTAATTAAAAAATAAATAATAAAAGCTAAAGAAGGAATATGCGGACGATAGAACAGTCCGCCATTAGGTTTGGCGTCAACTTGCGCGCCAAAAAAACAGTCGCCAGTCCGTCGCCAGACGACTACAGATTTGAAATCCGTCATCCATTATGTCGCCATTTTGATATTTTTGTAGTGATTATTATATTTATGGTACAATTTATTGGATTTAAAATCAATTTTAATGATTTAATCCTAACCGCTAATCGTGTAAAATTAAGGGTATCGATTTCTTTCTATTTTGTATTCAAAAGTTGCTTTGCATATGATCTTGGGCAAGGGTGACTCATATGTTCTGGATTGAAATGGTATGCTGGGTGGGACTAAGGATGCACTTGACGAGTAAAACAGGGTGCAACCCTAGTCTACTTTTACCTTTAACAATTGATGTGTGTTTAAAATGAAAATCTTTAAACCAGTGATTAAAACATGACTTAAGATTTAATGAATTAATTACGAGTGAAGTTGTTTTCTTTATTGATTACTTTTAAAGTTTTTTTTTTCTATTTTTTTTTCTATATTTACATTCTCGTGCCTTTGCACTTTCTTGTTCAAGGTAAGACCCAAATTTCAAAACCCCCTAAAGTAATATCAAGAGATTCTCACAATTCTCGTTGGATCGACCATGTATATGCCACTGTCGGAACTTAGTGCAAGGGATATGAAAATTACAAATTTATCTAGAACAAGGGTGATAACAATTGCGCCCCGTCAATTTGGCGACGCTGCACATGAGTTGTACCTTCCAGAATTTCTCTCACCTTGACCTAGGTCTTGTCTACAGTGTAGCATCCTGCCCAACCCTACAGGAGAACTCGAAGATATTTGGTTTGATTAAGAGATTGAAAGAAATGTGAGGTGGAGATGAGAAAAACAAAGGAGGCAAAAAGCCAGTCAAGCAGAACTAATGGCAGCACAAAACAAAAATGAGAATGTTCCTCACCCTGAACAGAAATTCATGGGGATGATGTTCCACAATAACAATAATTTTAAACCATTAGGAAGCACTTTGCATTTGCATATATTCGCATACAACTAGGAACTTTTACACTCTTTTATCAAAATCTTGTCAAACTTCAGCAATTTGTCAGGAGAGGATCTACAAATGCATCTTAAAACTTTGAGATGTCATGTGGAATGATTATAAGCAATGATGCAACCGAAAAGTAATGTTTAAAAAATCGAACCGGTCTCGTAAAAGGGTCACTGGGTCACTGGTTCAACCGGTCGAACCACTGCAAAAAAATTGGATGACCCGTAATATATATATATATATGTATATATATATACTTATATATTTCAAAATATATAGATATGAATATTTAAATAAAATTTGTTTAAAAATCAAATTTAATTTTACAATTTTATACATTTCATGAACTAATAGTTATTAGTTATTAATATTGTTATACATGTATGACAATATAATATTTTAGAAATTTATGTGAAAAAATATTGTATGAAATCAAATAAAAATTGTTAATGTCTTTTATAATAATTTTAAAGTTTAATAATGATTGTTGGGTCCCGGGAGAGCAGGTGTGGTGTATGGGGGGGGGGGGGAATACACCACAATCCAACTTTTCGCGTTTGGCTGTTAGAACATCATGTTGAGATAGCTTGCTATTTATTCCATAAACAGCTCGCTTGGTATAGCAGATCGATCTCCTCTAATGTAGAGAGATATCCAGCTGCTCAAGTAAGTTCTCAACTCAGAGTGAGTAATCCGTTAAGGAACAGATGGACTGGCAGCTAGCTGGAGCTTACCAGACTATCTGTCCAAGTACAGATAGTGTGCGGAAGCTTAGTGAATGTTGGTTGCTCTTACACTTAGAAAATATATTTTGTTTATACCGAATGTTCTTTATGAGGTTGATTCAAATGCACAGCTCGCTGTTGGTAACAGCTCGCTGGTGAAGTGATAAACAAAGAATCAAACTAATGTAATGCAAAATATAAAGGAACACACAATATTTAACGTGGTTCGGGAAACCCCCTACGTCCACGATCGATCAAAGCTAGATCGATGAATCCCTTAACCTTGGATCCCTCGCTTATTTATCCTCGTTGAGTACGAGCCAAAACTCGCTTATTTATTCTCGTTGAGTACGAGATTACAGCTCTCTTATTTAAACTCGTCGAGTACGAGATCTGGGTTCGGTTTTATAATCGTTCTTCCTCCGAGCTTTTGGCTATGGAGGAAACTAGAACTATGGGCTTTGAAGGCTCAAATCTAAGATAAGTTCTAGCGGGTTTATCTTCAGAATAATGGTGATCTCTCTCTAATTTACAACACACAAGGATGTATATAATCTATATCTGGTGTTGAATAATTCAATGGAAAACTGGAGAGAGTCTTGTAGCGTTGCAGCTTTTTCTGGGCAATATTCTTAATTCACGAACTCACGAACACCATTTCTGAAGAAGGCTTGAAGTATTTATAGGCTTATTTGAATTATAGCCGTTGGAAGTCTTTGCAGCTTTTGCAGTAAGCATTAAATCCTCTTTTGACCGTTGACTGCTGACTGTACTTCTAGCCGTTGGAGTTTGTCCTACGTGGATGTTGACGTGGCATAGGACAGGTAGGCTTATCAATTTAGGTAGATTATAGCTTCCTCCAACTGGAATGAGCAGCTCGCTGTCCATCTCGCTATGCAGCTCGCTGTCCATCTTGAAGACTAGCTGTTGATACACAGCTATCTGTTGTGGTAAGCAGATCGTTTTCATCTTTTGAACGATCTGCTGTTGACTGCTATTTGAAGTAGAGGAGCATATCGTTTTTATCTTTTGAACGATCTGCTGTTCTTAATAACATCTTGGTTGCCTTTTCTTTCATGCATCTCGTTGTTCGCTGCTTTTGTTGATGATACCAGCTCGCTGCTTTCGTTGATAGACAGCAGGTCGTTTTCTTCTTTGAACGATCTGCTGTATCCTCTTATAATGATTTGAACGATCTGCTGCAGGTTAGGAGCAGCGGGCTGTCGTAGTCCTTTAGTAACGAGCTGCTCATCCATATGTAATGGATAAAGAACGATCTGATGTTAGTTTCAAGCAGCGGACTGACTTTGAAAGACAAGCTGCTTAAACACTTGAAGAGTATAACTTATCAAAAACTAGTTCTAGTCTAGAGAGTCAGATCGTTATAAGTCAGCTTGAAACTTCAAGCTGCTTTTACATTTGTGATCTGATAAAGAATAAACTAGAGGAAACCAAAAACAAGTAAGATGACAGCGAGCTGCTACATATGAGGGGCAGATCGTTATTTATTCCAAAAACGATCTGCTCACTATATGAGGAGCTGGCTGCCTTACATTGAGGAAACACTTGTTATCCTAGCAATCATTGTGTCCAGGATATCTTTTACAAGAATAAGACAGATCGTTATTTATACACTAAAAACGATCTGCTTCTATTACACTTAAGATATTCCTTAAAAGATGACAATGACTACCTGGTTTCCAAAACATCAAAGTGTTGATTCTTTTAAATGAAGATTTAATATTATGCATATATAATATGGTTTCGCATCATCAAAACATATAAATAATGATTTCCACAATCATCAAAAAGGTTCCCAACAATGATAATTTTAACAATCTTTTGAATCAAATAAAAATAGTAGTAGTAGTTAGAGTATATATAACAAAAATAATAGTATATTAAGATTAATAATTAAAATATAATGAACAAATGTCTTGGTTAGTTCAATTGGTTACAAAGTTTGTCTATTTTATGTGAGGTTAAGAGTTCAATCCTTACTTCTAACAAATATTTTATGTGAGGTTAAGAGTTGAATCGATGAGAATCGAAAAATCATTATATGACTAATAGAACAAGTTCAAACTGATGTTGGTCAAATAAATGTCCATATCACAACATCATTTAATAGGAAGTTATCAATTTTCAACACGACATGATAATCCGGCAAGAACCAATATTATCAGTTTTTACCTAATTAAGATTCATTTTATCAGTTTTTGCATCTCATGTTTGACATTTTTATTATCCCCTCTTGCCTCCTTTATATATTATGGAGCAACGTCGCCCATATTCTCAAATTGTATAATACCGGGTTGTTATTAGGTTGGGTCATTATCGTATTGGGTCAATCCGCCAAAAAAAATGTGATAGTTTGGGCAGGTTTAGACCATTCAGGTTGAGTTCGGGTTTACCATGTTCTTAATAGGTTGAGTTCGAACTTGACCTTAATAGTTTGAGTCATTATCAAGTTAAACTGATAACTATAGACCCAACCTGACCCAATTAACATCTCAAATAACCTAAATGATAATTAATAACCATTTTTAGTATCAAGTGTCATTCAAATTTCTATCCTGAATAATTACATTTAAGAAAATACTACATCCGTCCCGCTAAAAGTGACTTGTTTTTCTGTTTGGGTTGTCCCACTAATATTGGCTTATTTCCCAAAATGACAAAAAGTCAATCTTTAAAATATGTGGACCCCATCACTTTTTCAATTTTTACACTATTCCTTATTTTACGTGCAAAAAAGTAACAAGCCACTAATTGAGGGACAAATGTAATTGAGGGACAGGAAATATTTCTTGGAGTGAAAATTAAAAACACCCATTTTGAAATTTTACATATAAAAAATACACATTTTCTAAACTACATTTTATAGTAAAAATAAAAAAATAAACTAAAAAAAGTAATTTATACTCCTTCCATCTCATTAAATATATCCTATTTTGATCAAAACTGTAATAGTTTTTTGATCAAAATCGGACATATTTATTAGGACAGTGGAAGTATAATTTATATATATATTTTATACCCCACACAAAGCCGAAACAATTCATCTCCCTATACCCCCCACCCCCCACCCAGTGGCGGATCCACGTTAGAGGTGGGAGGCCCTCCATTTTTTTTAGATTTTTATACATAAAAATTATAAAATTATCTATATTTTAATAAATAATTATGTAAAATAAAATTAAATAAAATTTATTTTTTAATTTGATACATTTATATTCAGTCTCTCCTAATCTTTTTTTCTGAATCCGCCACATTGCACCGCCAAACTATGGCAGAACCACCAAACCCTACCCCTTGCAACCCCTCCCAAAATTACAAACCGTTTGCGCCCCCAACCCCCTACAACCCACACCCACCAACAACTTTCACTCAAGCCCAAGACTGCCCCATCAGGAGGTTACCTACCCCTAGCCTCCATTCTCCCCAAGACTCCGCCCTGCAACATTTCCCGCCCCCCTCCCCCTCTCCAGCCCCCCACCAAAACCGCTCCAGCCCTCATTCCAACCCGTCCGGACAGCTCGAACCACCCCAGTAGTGCTCCTCACCTCCCCCACGTAGCTCTCCAGCCCCACCCACCACACCCCACCTTTTCTCCCTCAACCCCAATAACCCTAGCCCCATGCACCCCCAGTGCAACCCCACACCTCAAATCGCTCCAGCCCCCATCCCAAACCGTCCAAAACAGCTCAGAACTGCCCAAAGCCCCCCAATATCCCCAACCCCAAACTTGCCCCCTTCCTTGCTGTTTGGTACGTTTTTGTTATGTTTTTACACGTGTTTTCGTTTGTTATACTATGGGTGTCGAATTTGTGTGTAGGTTTGTTGGTGTGGAAAAATGACACGAAATGGAGTCGTGGAGATGAAGTTTGGCCCGAGGAAGTGTGAAGGACGAGCCGAGGATGCGAAGAAATGAAGCTGAGGAAATCGAACGGGAGTTTGCTAGGAGTTACGGGCAAAATACGAGAGGAGAAAGAACACGAGAGCATGGATATATGCGAAATTGTTACGTTTTGCCCAATAATTTTATTTTGGTCCGTTCTCCTTCATTACAACTCTGATTTTGATCTGTTTACGGCTACGGACTCCTATCAAGACGAGCTTTATGACTGTAGTTTTCAGATTTTCGTATTTTGCATAGGACAGGGTCAAGCGCCCGCTGGGCGGGCCTCTCGGTTGGGGCAGAATGTGATGCCTAGCGCCCATTGGACCCCCTGCAACCAGGCATGATTTTTGGACGTGATTTAGGCTATTTAAACCCCTATTTTTGGCGTACTTTATATCCTCTTTCATATTTTCTCTCTTTCAAACCCTAGATACACTTTGTTTATTTAGTTTTCTTTGTAATTTCACATCGGGACGAAGGATTGAGGGTGAGATTAACGTTCAATCCAAGATTTATTCTTAGTAAGTGTCTCTTATTCTTGAATATTGAATGGATTGATTTGTTTTTCTCTACCTAATTTATGAATTTCTTTAATTTATGATTGATTTTTCTTTGATTCATGCTCTATTGATTTAACTTGTGCTTGTTTAATTGAAGCGATTGGCCACCATTTTAATTTATCGTTTATTGATTGAGATCGAGAGATGATTCCAATATAAACTTATGGTTAAATCAAACAATAATTTCAAATAGGAAACGTAGGAATTATATTCGTTGTGATGTATGATCTTCCTTTTGTGTAATTCGAATATGTGAATTAGAATTATCGTTTAATTATCGAATATCAAAGTTAGTAATTAAGCAACTTTAGAAAATCATTAATTAATTGTTAATCATTGTTCTTAATTATGAAATTCTTATTAGGGTGATCTACTATGTGAGTCTTGATTGCCGTCTATTTACGAATACATAAGTTAGTAATTAGGCAAACTTTTAAGAAGACCTTAATTAATGAACAATCGCGTGAATACAAGAGCATGATTTAATTGAGTTTAGATCTTCTAAACTTAGGCCCTTAAATCCGGAATCTCATCTTTTTATTATTTTTGTTCGCTTATTTTATTTCTTATTTCTCCAGCTTCACATTGATTTAGAGTGTTTAGGATTTCCCGTTTATTTGTTTTAATAACACTTAGGATTAGAATCGTCCTGCTAAACTTTCCATCGAGATTCAACCAGGGTTAGCTTGTTACGTACAATTGACCTCGTATATTTATGAGAATCTAGAGTGTATCCATTTTAGATTTAACTTGGTGTCTTTTTCGGGGAGAGCTTTAGGCGTTTTTGATTTTGAGTGTTATTTGTGTTCGTTATTTTCTGCTTCTGTGTTCAGTGGTTTTAGTGTCTTTTTGTTCATTCGTTATTGTTTCATGTTTTCTTTATTATTTTCTTTTTAGCAGATACTATGCTTTGGTTTTTGTCGTTTGTGTTTGTGCAGGTATTCGACTTCGAGAGCTCGTGTAGTTGAACATGAAGGACTAACTTCCTAGCCAACCCAAGGACTCTCGGAAAGATGTCATGTCGAGCTCGAGACATTAAATGAGCATTTGTTTATATTTCAGTTCTTTCTTTATTTCTCTTTTTTAGTATTTCCCTTTCTTTTGAATAATAAAATAAATAGCCAAATGACGATCTTAAATTACAGATGAGTATGGAGTTCGACATTCCTTATTCTTCACCATCCGACTACTATCAATATCCGGGATCTGGCGTATTGAGTTATTTTTCATTTCTCTTTGACATCAGGGAAGTCCTGTTATCTCTACCTTATCTTAGCATACTACGAGGGCGTAGTAAGATTTAAGTGTGGGGGGTGGGCGGTGTACTTGCTTGTGTGTCTTGTTATTTCTTTATTTTTGTTTATGCCTTATTTCTTTATTTTGTTTATGTCTCCATGTCTTGATCGTATGCTTGTTTTCTTGCTTGTTTAATTACAAACGTATTTGATGATAGTCGTTTATTAGCATGTTAAGCCTTGGTATGTGGTATGAATGGTGGTAGGACTAAGATTAATTTCGATTTTTTTTATCAGGCTAGGTTGTTTGATTAGGCTTGTTTAGTAGGACAATGTTTAGCTAGATAATTTGTGCTCAATCATAATTCGGATTATGAGTGATACTCCCTTGTCATTTACATGTCTTATTCATTTTATTGTCTAAAAAAAATATCAAGAGAAGAAATTTCTCCAAAAAAAGTGAATAAATAAAAAACGCTAGAAGGACGTAATAAGTTGTCGAGTTAAGTTCGTGGGCTCTACTCCTCTTATCTTTGATAATGACTATGAGAAACCATATTGGGATATTCGATGAGAACCATCTAAGTTCATACCCAATGATCAATGCCCTTAAAACGTTATTGCTCGCCTTCCTAAAAGATTTTAAAGGGGATTTTACATGTTGATGCTAGGGAGATGTGAGATGTGTGTATATCGTGATTGTGTACTTGTTAGTTGGCTCAGTTAACGGGCAACACTACGATCTTAATTGAGTGACTATGTTTGATTGAGAATTGAGTCTAGTTTAAGTCTTCATATCGAAGTTATGAATGGTTGTTGAGGCTTGCATGTTGATTTTCTACTCGACTCGAACGTTTTTGTGTTTAAATTTTGATTGAGGACAAGAAAATGGATAAGTGTGGGGGGTTAAGAAATAAATAGACCAACTTTTAAGAAGTCTTCGATTAATAAACAAATGCATGATTGATAGAACATGATTTGATTGATTATAGATTTTCTAAACTTAGGCCCTTAAATTCGGAATCCCACATTTTTATTATTTTTGTTTATTTATTTTATTTCTTGTTCACCAGCTTTATATTGGTTTAAAGTGTTTAGAATTTTCCATTTATTTGTTTTTAACAGCACTTAGAATTAAATCGCCCTGCTAAACTTTCTATCGAAATTCAATCGGGATTAACTTGTCACATACAATTGACCTCGTATATTTACGAGAACTTAGAGTTTACGCATTTTAGGTCAAACACTTGCACCACCCTAGGCTCCCATGCAGACCGCCCAAGACCTACTCACCTCGAGACAACCTTAGAAAGATTGTGTGTAAAAATATTGATGTACTTTTTATATTTTTCAAATAAAATGAATATTTTCTATGTGTATATGAAGCTTTTGGATATTTTTAACATGTTATTTTTTAAGATGGGTAGTTTTATCTATTAATACGGTTTCTTAATCTATATCAACCTATTCAAATCTACATTGACTAGATTGACATGACATGATCTGGGTTTTAAAAAAAATTGAAGAGATTTCCTGTAACTTCGGGATAATATTGCTTATATTAATTATATGCAAGCTTTGGACAATGAATAATATGTCAACAAATTCATCTATGTAAAATTAATTCTTCTAATAGATTTTATTTGAAATTAGCAGAATATATGAACTCCACATGTTTTTAGCTAGCGTTTCGTATTGAAATTTTCGTCCAAAGATAGATTTGGATGATCTGTATAAAAGGCAAATATCAACTACCATGATAGGAACCACAACGTCACATACGATGAGTGAAAACTGAGTCCATGTCTTAAAACCAATAATTCCGAGCTTAATATACACAAAACATAAAAATGAAATTGTTAGCTAGCCTATATATATGTTTCCACTTCACATGTACTGTGAATAAATACTGCAATAGTCCAAAAAAAAAATGAAGTCTCAAGGAAGGCAGATCCCAATGTTATTAGCAACAATTATATAATCCATTAAAATAAAGAGTGCACGTTGGGTTTATAGTGATTCCACCTACCATTGATGCATCTCCCTCTGATCTCTCTGTGTATGCCCGAAACAATGGTTGACTCCAGCATAGAGATCAGTCAGAGTGGTGATAATACAAAATTTGAGTGGAGGAGACAGCATAACCCAATGACTTATGTCCCAATGATTCAAATGTTGTTACATATAAAGGATTTTGTTTGATCATGTCCCACCAATATATCTGCATCCTCTCTCTCTCTTTCTAGCTCCCTCACTTCAATACCACCCACCAATCAATCCTAACCTTTCTTGGATATATGAATTGGGGGTTCTCCAAGTCAACTTTCTTGAAACATATACTATATATAAAATGGTACTGTGAGACCTAAGTGGCATGAAAACACAACACACTTGAGTTGTTCATTCTTGAGACTTGTTCACATTCATTGAAATAGCGATCGAGATATTTGGATCAATATTAAAGTAGATGGAAGGCGAAGACGGGGCCTCTGCGCCTTCAACACCGGTGACGCCTGGTGCCCCTCTCTTTGGAGGAGCTTTCCGAAATGGAAATGTGAATGGGGGAAGATCTTCTTCTCTTCTTAGGAGCTGCAAATGCTTCAATGCTGAATCTTGGTCTTTGGAAGAGGGGGATCTTCCCCCTGTATCTTGCTCATTGCCTCAACCTCCTATCTCTCTTGCTAGAAAGGTATGCAAGTTTTTTTCTCTTTTCCTTTTCTAATTTAAGACATTTATAAAAAAGTAGATATATATATAGTTAACATGTTAGTGGATAGGTGGGAGCGGAGTTGATAGGCACCCTCATGCTAATATTCGCGGCGACAGCGACACCAATTGTGAACCAGAAGAGCGGAGGGGCGGAGACGCTGCTCGGCCTAGCCGCCTCGTCGGGCCTGGCCGTCATGATAGTCATCCTCTCCACCGGACACATCTCCGGCGCCCATCTCAACCCCGCCGTCACCGTTGCCTTCGCCGCCCTCCGCCATTTCCCTTGGAAACATGTACTGATTCTTATTATTATTATTTTTTTAATATTTGATTAATATAAGAGAGATTAATAATAATAGTAGTGGATGTGTATATATATATATATATTTAAGGTGCCACTATACATAGGTGCACAAGTGAGTGCATCGATATGTGCATCGTTTATGCTGAAGGCGATCTTGGAGCCTATGATGGGAGGTGGAGTGACTGTTCCAAGTGTGGGCTATGCTCAAGCATTTGCATTGGAGTTCATCATCTCCTTCAATCTCATGTTTGTTGTCACTGCAGTTGCCACTGATACAAGAGCTGTAAGTAGCATTCTCTCTTGCTTTTTCTTCTTTTATCTTATTTTAGCAATATCCTAGGAGCACTTCAACCGGGTAATTTAATTCTCCCCCTCCCAATTAATTAAGATGAGACATATTTTTTAGTCACGTTAATTAAGAAGTTTATGTTTAAAATTAAAAGTAGTATAAAATGGACATAAAAATATATATTATTTAAACTTGTATGTGTAATAAAGGTGTTCTAAAAATGAAACGACTCATTTTAGTAGAACAACCCAAAACGAAATATGACTCATCTTAATTGCCTGGGACGGAGTAAGTATTATTTATTTTTATTTTTTTTTGTTGGCGTTGCAACTATAAATATTCCAAATTTCGATGACATTAATTGCAAAGACAAACAATATTAATATCTCAGACAAAGAGCTCAGTCCTTGAGTGAAGGTCACTTGCTATTCTGGCAACAATAATGAAATCGTGATTATAATATAGAAATAAATAGTCTGGAATTTTTTTTATCAGGACAATTCTAAGATTAGATTCTAAACTATGTGTCTTATTTCGATAACTTTTTACTTATATCATAAGAAGGCTTAAATAAAAAATTAAAGTGGATCTCACTGTTAATCATGAGGTTTTGGATCACTTGAAAATATACATTTTTTATTAGATGCGACAAGCATTGACGTGGTTTGAATTATTTATATTGTAAATTGGAAAGAATAGGTCAACGTTTTACCGTCGAAAATTGTTAGGCGGAACATTTTCGAAGCAACCTCTATAGTTCAGTTCAAAGTTCAAACTTGTCATTCATATTATTGAAGTTTATGAGACAAGAAAAATAATTTAGGATTTATTCAGATAATTGCTCTTTTATTTTAAAAAATAAAAGCTATTTTAAGTAGTACTCCGTCCCAACTAAAGTGATGATATATCATTTTGAATCGTCCAAACTAAGGCGATGCATTTTCCTTTTTGGATACTTTTATTCCACACAAAAGTTTAAATAATATATATTTCTGTCATCACTTTATACATTTTTCAACTCGAAATATGCACTTCTTAATTACTGTGCTCAAAAGAAATATTTCAACTTAGCCGAGACGGAAGAAGTATCATTTTCTGTAAGCAGTGGCGGACCCAAACAAGAGCTAAGAGGGCCCCTACTAAATTTTTTTTAAAGATTTTTATATTTATTAAATTGTAAAATTATCTATATTTTAGTAAATAATTATGTAAAAGTCCCTACCATTAATATGAAATCTAACAAAGCTTATTGTTAATTTGATACATTCAAATTTAACCCCTGCTAATTATTATTCCTGTAAGTTACCGTTCTTTATATATGAAAGCAATGAGACTGAGATTAAGAGTATCTAGTGATACAAAACAAGGACAATAAAAGTAATGGTTTTTATTTTGACCTAAACTCAAAGTGCTGGATTTAGTGCTTTGAAATTGTATGTATGTATGTGGAATTATTTAGTTAATTAAAAATTTGGCACATGGAGCAAAATAGGTGGGAGAGCTTGCGGGAATTGCGGTTGGAGCTACTGTCATGCTTAATATTCTCATTGCCGGGTAATACTATCAACTTTCTCTAACGTACATTAATTCGAGTAAGCTGAGTCCGGAGCTATAAAAATGTAGTGTTCAATCCTGCAGTTAACTCAAATATTAAAATGCTGTGTATGTATAACCATAGAGTATTTTAGCTTAGGCCATATACTCAAATAATGTCACCTATTTGTACATAGATTAAAGCAAATAGAGAAATAACAAAACAGAAACGGAAAATTAGGCTCAAAATATCTTATAATCTGTTAGGCCTATATAACTTTAAAAATTTTGGTTGGAAATCCTTAGAAGAAAACTGTGTTTTTGCTTGTGAAATTGCAGTAAGGACAGGGAAGGACTGAGGCAGGTACAGAGCCACTACTTTTTTCCTTCTATAAACAATTAATGCACACTATATATACCCTTCATTTTATTTGCTCTTCCACATTTCAATAATATCAAATTTGAAAAAAAATAAAGTTGTGCCATTCATTACAGAAGAATCCTACTAAAGTAATTGGGCCACATAAAAGAGAGTATAGTGGTTGGTTTCTTAGTCTATGAACAGCTATAGTACTCTACTAGTCCCATTATTTTTACTTTAAAAATCAATAAAGCACTCATAATTTTAGTTAATATATAAGTCCAGATTAATGAGACAGACAAAAGTTAATATATAAGTCGAGATTAACGAGACAGACAATTTTTCTAACTCATCAATTTTTTTTGCATGACATATGACCTGATGTTTTTGTGATGCAGGGAAAGTACGGGAGCATCGATGAACCCGGTGAGAACCTTAGGGCCGGCTATTGCTGCAAACAACTATAGAGCCATTTGGGTGTACCTTACTGCACCAATCCTCGGAGCTCTTGCTGGGGCCGGAATTTATTCGGCCGTTAAGCTGCCCGACGAAGGCGACAAACCCTTAGGTGAACATAGTTTCAGGAGATGAATTTAAATTATATATATGTCCGGTTATATACATACATTACATGTATAAGATGATGAATGGAGTATTGATTCAGAATATCGAGCAGAACATTTAATTTGGATATATACTAGTTGCGTGGGGAAAGAAAAGATGTTAGGCATGTCTATCAACACACATATTGTAGTAAATAAACACTAACACCTGATTTTGATATGTCATTTTCCTCAAGCTAATTCATTTTCATAAGTGTTCCTCAAATTTACTAGTAGATCATAGTAATATGGATGAATATCAACATATTTTATTTTAAAGCTATTCAAAGACTAAAGCGTTAAAAAGCTAACTTAATAGAGCTCTGCTGGTTAGAGGAGAATGAATTATTAAAAGTGTATGAGGTCTGCTATGACAGAGCTCACATGTAAATACATGTCTTATCTAGCTAGAGTTGATTGACTCTGCTCTCTTATCTAGCTAGAGTTGATTGACTCTGGAGAGCAGAGCTCGACTATTCATTATTGGGTTTTTATTAACATGTTAAGTTAAGAACCAGTGAGTAGATCCGTATTTTTTACGGTTCTGCGGGTCTGCTGAAGCGTGGATTGCATGACTAGTAAGGACTGACACATGTCAGGCTTTGTCCCACTTATACCCTTCAAGACTGTCATTCGAATGAAATGGACTATAACAATCAATTGGTTTCATGTTGATGTGGTGTTGTTCTATTGGAGAAGATTCTAACAACTTGTACTATGAATCAATTGGTCACATACTGACGTGGTGTTGTTCTATATATACCCCATCAATTTTCATTCTTAAGGTTAGCTATTCTAATCCTTTACTCGTATAATTACACGCATTCACTACATTAAACACTCTCAAGTCTACAACGCACTGACTTGAGCGTCGGAGTCTCTCCCCGGAGAACTCCAACCATTCTGCCTTGTTTTGCAGGCCCTGCCCATAGAACCAAGACCCAACTGACTGCGATTACATTCGACGGATACTGTGAAGGTATGATCTTCAAACTTCTTGGAGCTTTCATACTCCTTTTCTTATTATTTGTTATGGATTAATCCATAATCCAACAACTGGCGCCGTCTATGGGGAAGCTTAGCCCAGAAGAGGAGGCGAATTCCCTCTTCTTGATGTCTTGTTTCTTTGGCTGTAATCGTAAGAATATAAGCTCTGAAAGTGGAGTCTAATCATGGTGATGAAGCCAAGGAATAGATAAATCATGGCGATGAAGCCAGACCTTAATAATATGATGCTGAAGTCATAAAAATCATGGCGATGAAGCCAGACCTCCATTAAATCATGGCGATGAAGCCCATAAATAAAAAACTTATCTTATTTCATTTTTCTTCGCTTAGAGCTCTCGTGGTCCTCATTTCTTACTCGCAAGGGTAAAAGGTGAAGGTTGTGTTAGCTCTGCGCTACAATGTTGATTGAGTCAGGCCACATAAGACCTAATACCATTAGGCAGAGGTTTGCACTCATCAGCGGAAGTCCTGACAACCTCAGGCATGTATTGCAGAGCTCATGAAAAATGATGCCGATAGTTGATTTCAAGAGTTCTGCAAACTTAAACCCTAACTGTAGAAGGATTTTTAAAGATTGTTGACGCATGTAAAATGTCTTTTGACAGACCTTAAGGAAAGAATGACAAGTCCATCTGGAGAACACTATCAAGGTGATAACATGGAAACGAATGCTCGACAAGGTGAGTTGTCAGAGGCTTTGGCAGCGCAGATCACTGCTCTGGTTAAGCAGACATTGATTCAAGCTGGAATTGCGCCAAACACTCCTGATAGTCATACAGTGCCCCCACGTAGGGAGAGGGTTAATCCCAGAGTTAACCAAGAAAAATTCCCTGAAACGGAGGAAAGATGTGATACAACGTATAAACCCGCAATTGATCTTGCTGCTAGTGAGACAACAATACAGACCTTGGCTGAACAACGGGATAGGTTGTTGAAAGAGATTGAGGAACTTAAACGAGAGCAAGTCAATGCTATAGAGGAGCAATTTGAGCAAAATGCGCATTGCACACGCTCTGTTTCCCAGAAGCCGGTTACACTAATAAGAAAAGACGGCAAAAACATCCCGCTATTCAGGTCTGATACTCCTTTCTCGGAGGAAATCCAAATGGACCCCCTCCCAAGAATTTTCAGACCCGTTAGTTTGCAATACAAAAGAAACAATGACCCAGATGAACATTTGATGAGATTCGATAACATAGCTCTGCTTCATCAGTACTCTGAAGGAGTGAAATGCAGAGTTTTCCTGACTACTTTGGTTGGCCCAGCTCAGCAGTGGTTTGAGAAACTACTTGCTAATTCCATTTTTTACTTTGAAGATATGAGAAAATTGTTCCTGCATCAATTTGGTAGTGCCAAAAGAACTACTAGAGGTTCGCTGCATCTGACAACTATCAAGCAACATTAGCAAGAATCTTTGAGAGAGTATTTGACTAGGTTCAATTTGGCCATTCTGGAGACCAGAGACGTGCACCCATCCATCAAGGTGCACGCATTCTTGGAGGGTATGAAGAGTGGCTCATTTTTTTGACTCTTTAGTGAAAAACCGCCACGTGACTTTGAGAACTTGCTTTCTTGAACCGAAAAATATATACATTTGGAGGATGCGCGTAACTTCCATAGAGTAGAGCAGGTCAATCATAAGAAGGATAAAAGAACAGATGAAAGGGGTAAGGCTCCTGAGGAGAGGAAAAAGGTGGAAGATAAAAGAAAATTCAGCTCTGATTCGCACAGACCTTTTGAAAGGTCGAACAAAGTCGAAAGAACATACACCCCGCTAACGAGAGAACCGGAAGATCTCTTGGAGATAGTTGTTAAGTCAGGGGTCTTTTTTCCTCCTAGGTCAAAGGATCCACCTAGGCATCCTGAATCTGACAAGTTTTGTAAAATTCATAATGACTATGGACACACTACCAACGATTGTCACAATCTAAAGGCCGCAATCGAAGACCTAATAGTAATAAGGTAAAATCATAACTTGAACTTGCTATGGAGAAGTTCAAAATGCTTAATACATGTACCTCTAAACTTTGTAATGCTTTGTTCATTGACAATGTTGATACTTCTAGTCTTGGTTTTGATTAAAAAATTTTATTTTTTCCTAAAATTGTGTGTACTAACCACAAACATTTTATTGAAGAAAACAAAGTAGAAAAATATGTTGATTTTCTATGAAACCACAAACAAAAGAAGGTACATATAGCATTATTGTTTCTTACTTGAACAAATTAGACCTTCTTATTGTAAGATGAAGTTGAACTGTAAAATAATCAAAAGTTATCTGCATAGTTGTATACAAAGAGATTACACTTTTGTAATACTTTTTCTAGACTAAAGTAAAAAACTTCAAATAAAATTTGATTTCTAAATATAATATGTTATGTAATGTTGTTTTTAATGCTCTATTGACTAACATTGCATGAACTTAATATCTTGATAGTGAATGCTCTCGACACATGATCGAGACAAAATCTTTTCTTGTAGGATACATATCATACAGAGAAAAAGTAATAGGATACTACATGAATAGTACATTTTTTTTGTAACTCAACATGAAAAATGTCCATTTTGTCAAAACTACATGAAAAATACCCACTTTTGATATAGATTTTCAAAATTGCCCTTATTCAAAGTGTCTTTTAATTTAGCTATGATTTGGTGAAGTAAAACAATGACTGAGAAATAATTATGTTTCATTTAGAATTTATTATTAATTAATAATTTTTTATTTTATTTTGCAAATATAATTGACCAAATATCATTTTTAATTTGTTTGGCTCAATAATATTTTTAATTTGTTTATTTACCATCAAACTAAAGTGGCCAAGAAATGTAAGTAAAACCATGTTTATACAAGAAGATAATGTTAGGCATTATATCAAGGATTGTGATGCAGTTTTTAGAAGTGCAACCTCTAGTGATGGTTTTGGCATACGATTAGTTCATCAACCCCCAACTCACCAGAAACGAATGTCAATGATTTGGGGGTGGTTTAGAACATGTTATGACATAGACTCACTTGTGAATGTAGTGGTGTCTTCATTTGAAGAACTATCTCCAATGACTCTAAACAAGGTTTTCCTTAGTCTACAAGGATGCATGATGGAGATAATGAAGGTTAAGGGACATAATTACTACAAGGTACCTCATATGAATAAGGATAGTCTTATAAGGTAAGAAATCTTAACAATTGACTTAGAAGTGTCGGAAAGCTTGGTGAGCAAATGTTTACAGTTCATGGTGTAGAATGGAAGAGCAAATGAAATTCAAGGCCTCGTACAAAACTTAGCTATAAGGAAAGATGGACAACAATAGGTGAAGAAGAGCAAGATATATCATTTTTTTTTGTCTGCATTTTGTTTAAATATGCAATTCATATTTGCATATTTGGAAGAAATGCTATTTTTTGTATGCAAAGTGGGTTAAATATGTATGTTATGATATGCATATTATGTTTTTGTGAAGTTAATGTTTGCATTCGGGGATAAATATGTTTTTTCTTTAATGCATGTTTTTGTACATGCAATTTTTTGAGTCATTTATTGACTTTTGAAACATTAATGCAGTAGGTAGCATGTTCAATATGTACTCAAACTTGTAACAATTTCAACTTTCATCAATGCATGACACAACACACATAAATTCATATCAATACAAAAAGTCAACACAAGAGCACAAATCACAGAAATCCATATCAATACACAAAGCTAACACAAGAGCACAAATCACAGAAATCAAAATTTTCAGACATCACAAAGCCAAAACATTAATACCCCTCATTTTCAGATTTACGAAACATTGATACCCCTAATTTTATGAACACCATAGTGCCAAAACATTAACTCCTCATTTTCAATCACAACCAAGTCACATGTATCACATTTAAAGCAGATGACCATCTCGCACAAAAAATCATCGATGACATCCAAAATATAGACAAAGCATCATTTTATCATCTCAAGACAAAACCATAATATCCAACACAATAATCTTAGATCCATAAATCATATGCATCATATGCATAAATGTCAAACAAAAGAGAAAGATCTCACATAATCGAGCAAAGAACCAGATCTCGATCAACACTGCCTTCCTCCAAAATCAACATACCTTCCTCCAAAATACTTATCTCCAATCTCTGGTGCAACATTCACTACAAAAAAAACTATAAAATCACGATAGAATTGACGACGGACGTCATATCCGTCACCAGCTAGCGACTGACTGACGACGGACAACGACCACGAAGGCTAACGACGGACTATTCCGTCGTTAGAGAAATCCGTCGTCAGTCCGTCATTATATTTAATAATTTTTATTTTTAATTAAATTTAAAGCTAACGACGGACTGGTCCGTCGTCTAGTTCGTCGCCCCGCCCTAATAAATCGGGTTTCTTCCCCATTCGCAAAATAAATAGAACAGAAGGCAAAAAATGGGAAAATCTTCCCCCACCGGCGTCTAGGTAAGATTTCTACCCTATTTCCTTCTTCCTTTGTCTCTCTATTCAATATATTACTTATTTTTACTTGTTTCTCCCTGAAGCACACTGTTCCCCCCCCCCCCCCCCTCTACCGGCGCTCTCCACCCTCTGCCGGAGTTCGCCACCGCCTGTCGCCGTCTCCCTCTGCTGCCGCCCGCCTTCTGCCACCTCCTGCCACCGCTCCGGCCACCTGCCGCCGCCTCCTGCCTCCCTCCGGTGAGAGGTAATTGTTTTTTATTAATTCAATTGCATTTAATTAATTCTATTGTTTAATTTATTTAATTAGTTAATATTAATTTAATTTGTTAAATTAGAGTTAATTTGATAATTAGTGTTAATGAAGGATAATTATGGTTGATTAAGGTTAATTTGATATTTAGGGTTAATTAGAGTTGATGAATTAGTGTAGTTGGTTAATTAATTAGAGTTAATTGGAGTTGGTTAATTAGAGTTAACTAGTGTAGTTGGTTGATTAGAGTTAATTAGACTTAATTTATTTTATTTAGGGTTAATTAGAGTAAAATGAATAATTTGATATTTAGGGTTAAAACATATATACTAAATTTAGGGTTTAATAAGTGTACTTGGTTACTTTGAAATTGGGATTTATGATTATGATAAATTATTTAGTTAATTAGTATTAAATATATAATTAGTTAGTGTTAATTATAGTTAATTTGATTAGTTTCCTGAATTGTATAATATAGGTGTAACGATTGTCGGTTGCCGCCTCCCGATTGCTCCCTTAGTCTTTCGGAGCCGCCTTCCATCGCTCCGGCGACGCCTCCTCCGGTGAAATGTAATTAGTTTAATTATTTTAATTATGTTTAGTTAATTTGTTTAGTTAATTAGTTAATTAGATCAATAGTAAATTAGTGTAATTTAATTATGTTTAGTTAATTAGATTAATTTTGTTTGTTTAGTTAATTAGATTAATTTAGTTAATTAGAATAATTTATTTGTTTAATTATTTAGGTTAATTAGGGTTAATTTAGGTAATTAGATTAGATGTAATGTAGGTTAATTAGATGTGATTTAGTTAATTAAATTAATAATTGTTGAATTTATGTTGAATTAATAATTAATATTTAGGTCAACTTGTTTAAGATTATTTATCTTAATTTAATAATTGAATACTTTGTTTATGTTTAATTTGTTAATTAGTGTTAAATTGAATTAATTGTTGATGACCTTAATTTAATTATTTATAATTTATTATTTTAAATTATTTAATTTTGGTAATTTAGTATAACGATTTGCTTATATATATATATATTATGACATTGGGATAGACGTAATTAAGTTATTAAGAATCTTCTCCATTTGGGATAGATTTTGATTACGTCTTAAGGATCTTCTCCCAATATGTATTACTGTTCCTTGTCCTCGTTATATTTCGATATATGTTGAGATGTTTTGATGATATGCATGTGTGTTGTGATGTTTTGATGATATATGACATGCATGTTGGGATGGTTTGATGGCATTAGATGACTTGTTATATTGGATGCAATTAGCTAGAATAATTTAAAATAATAGCATATAAAAATTTTGATTCTACCTGCAACCTAAATGACCCAATGCTCGTGATCTCCAAATTAATGATCCAAACGACTCAAATGCTCGTGATCTCCAAATGCGTAGCGTCAAACAATCTAAGCATCGACTTATAATTCATAATTGCAAATCAATGACTTAGAAAATCTAAAATGTGTAATTTAATATCACACTAATAGCCTCACCCTCTATTCAACACTAAATAATTCAACTGCTCTATTCAACTCCCATAAAGCAGCCTCCTTTCATTATTCTCTGTTAAACATGTGCAATCTTCATTTAAATGTGTAATTTAATAGACCTCTAATAGTCTCGCCCTCTCCGTAACTAATTAATCTTTCTTTCAATATGTAAATATTTATTACTAATCAGGGTTATAAAAATGAGTCGAGATTGGATGTATCTGCAGTTACTTCCGAATGAGGGATTTAATCCACATTTTCTTTTTGGGCTTGAAGAGTTTTTAAGATTTCCAAGTAGTCAGCAGCAGTACATGGATGGAGAAAAAAATTAAGTGTCTATGTGTGAAGTGTATGAATATATGGTTTAGAAGTACAGATGTTGAACAGCTGCATCTTGCTAGAAAAGGTTTCACACGGGGTTACGAGATCTGGAGGTTTCATCGGGAAACTGAAATACCTTCAGATGTCCAAGAAACACGTGTCGAAGTAGATGTAGACCTTGAAGAAGATTACGGACGATTACGTAATCAAATATGCGTAGATGTGTAGACATGAGTAAATTGAAGATGTTTGGCATGAAGAGTCACGATTGTCATGTTTTCATGCAGCGAATACTACCCATAGCATTTTGAGAACTACTCCCACAAGTTGTTTGGAAGTCGATAACAGAGTTGTGTTTATTCTTTCGTGATTTGGCATTACGAAACATAAAGAGTGAGGACATGGAGACACTTAATAATAACATCCCAGTGATTTTTTGTAACCTTGAGTGTATATTTCCGTCAAGCTTATTTGACTCAATGAAACATTTGTCTATCCATCTAGCTGACGAGACAAGAGATGGAGGATCAGATCAATATCGATGGATGTACCCATTTGAGAGGTACTTAAAAACATCTTAATTTCATTAATATTTTAAGTAATACATTACATTTAATGATTTCCAAATGAATCATTTCAATACAGATATTTAGAAAATTGAAATATAATGTCAAAAACAAAGCAAGTGTTGAAAGATCCATATGTAATGCAACTTAGTGGAGGAAGCCACTGCATTTTGTTCCTATTATTTTGAGGATCATGTTAGTACGATACATAGAGAGTTGTCTCGCAACTATGTTGGAGGATGTTATACTAGTGGGGAATAAGATCAACTAGGCTTGATTTCCATATTCAAATTGGCTGGAACTGGTTTTGGAAAGACCGCCAAAAGATCATTGGATGATAGAGAATACAGAGCTGCGCATCTATACGTACTCCATAATTGTGTGGAGATCGATCCATATATCAAGTAAAGTTTTACAACTCAATATAACACTTCTATTTAATTGAATATGTAGTTTTTATCAACTAATTTCTACTTGTTGTATGAAGGGAATACGAATCACAACTCAGGCTCTTAAATCCATGGATTTATAACATGGACATTGACAATAAAATGTCGACAGAATTTCCTGAATGGTTTTGTATCTATTTGAGTCAAATTGTCACTAATCTAACTTGAATTGAATTTATAATTAAAATATATATATATGCATCAATACTTAACTTCATAAATATAACTTTTTGGTAATATATGTACAAACTTATGTAACAGATCCTGTTATGTGGAATATTGCAAGTAGACCTTCATCAATGATTATAACATATCATGGTTATTTGGTGAATGATTATAAATTTCACACGATATCTCATGGAACTAACAATGCAACTAAGAGTAGTGGTGTGTGCATGAAAGCTGGTAACTATGAAGACTCGAGTGAGACAGATTTTTATGGACAAATAGTCGAAGTGTGAGAATTCACATATCCAGGATTATACAATAAAAAGGTCGCTTTATTCAAGTGTGACTGGTTTGACACTTTGTCGGCAGGTATAAGGGTTGATCCCTAGTTCAAATTAGTGTCTGTAAATCATACACGCAGACTTAGAAAGTATGAACCCTTTGTATTAGCCGTCCAAGCTACACAAGTGTATTACTGTTCATAACCAAGTATGAATCAACAGTGTAGAAACTGGTGGGAAGCTTGTTCTATCAATGCAAGGTCCACTGTCGATGAGTCTCAAGTTGATGTATCTAGTTCAACATTAGAGTCACTGTATCAGGAGGATGATGATGTGAATGTAGTAAACATTGTCGATGTAGATGATACTATATCACTTCATCGAGACGGTGACCGGGTAGAAATTGAAGATGATGAGGAAAATCAAGACTCTGATAATGTCCTTGAAATAGAAGAGGATGAAGAAGATGATGATGAATATGAAGAAGATGAAGCTTCAGATGACGAAGAAAAAGAAGAAGATGACGAGGATGACTATGTAGATGAGGATGATGAAGATGAAAATGACAATGAAGAAAACCTCGAAGATTAACACATTGTGTAGAAAACTTACCATATTCGAATTCAACTTATTAATTATAAATACAACGCATTGTATATTTAATATAAAACTTCAACTTATACGTTTTTTGTTATAAATGCAACTTATTTATTAATTTTCAACCTAATAGATGTCTTCATGTCGAAGATCTTCACCACGAGATGATGTTGGTATTTCTCGCAGAAGGGGTCAGAGGTCTTCTCCATTATTCGCCGGTATAGGCAGAAGTTCCCCGGGCTCATCATCTGGATATGAGTCTGGTACAGGTTTGAACTACCACGTTGGTGGCTTACGCTTAGGTGGTTCCTCATCTAGCTCTGATACTGATCACGGGGAGCCGAGACCCACAGGGGACTTCGTTCTCTCTGTGAGTGAGCTGTGGTACGTAAAAAAATCACATATTCAATTTTAACACATATTTAATAAGTAATTCAAAAGACTAATATATATGTTTAAAAAATGACTTATGTAGGGAATTTTACCCGCACAGCGACCCATGATTACATCTGGAAACTATTTAAGATAGTTCCGAATCCGACTGGATACAGTTGGAAGCTGACGCCTCCTGACGTGAGGCAGAGATATTGGGAGGAGTTTAAGGTTCGAGAATTTTCTAAAACTTTCAAATTCATTCTAAATTATAACAATAACTCGAAGTTAACTACAATTTCTAACATACATTTTGAATGCTAGAAAAAATTTACTTGAGAACCAGCGATCGATGCCAAGATTCGAGAGTTGTGGTACGATAAGTGCCGTGAGAGATATAAGGACTATATCTGCGGGATCAAGAGGGGGAGGAATGATCCCCACCCAGAGGTGGAAAGTCGGGATGGTGGACTGATGAAGTTTGGATGGGTTGGCTCGCTTACTGGTCTCAGGATGATGTCATCAATAAATCCCAGACAGCGAGACGCAATAGGATGTCTAAGACTTAGGAACCGGGGACTGGTCCTATCAAGCAGAGGGGAGGCTTGAAGTCCATTATGCAACGAGCTGAGGAAAATGTAATTTCAATTCATAATTTCAATAATGTTTCATATATAGTTTTAATTCATATACACATGTTTCAATAACACAACCCAATTGGTATGTCATGCATAGGCTGCTGAGAGGGGAGTACCTCCGATAGACTGCATGTTCGACTCCTTTCTCGATGAGCATTGGTACGCAGACGAGACGTACACCGATGTGAAAATTGCAGGCTATTACGGTAAGTCATAATTTCAACATAATATATATAGTTTCTAATTTCAATCTTTATAATATATTATTAACAAATGTTCATTTCTCGTGTAAATACAAACTGAGGTGTTTGCCCGTGCTGAGCAGGAACGTGCCCAGCTGTCTGAGGGGGACCACGATATTGTGGACATGAATGAGTTATACTTGGAGGTTCTCAGCGCCCCGGACAAGAAGAAACGGTTGGTCGGTATGGGATCAGCGGGGAAGGCATTGAGAACCTCGAGGTTCTCTGGATCATCGTCCGCCTCATGAGCCAACAGGAACGAGGTTGAGGACCCGCGCCGCCGAGTAGAGGAGCAGGAGTGCGAGCGTCAGGAGTACATGGCTGAGCAGCGGAGATTGGCTGAGCAGACGACACGTCTGCAAGCTCAGTATGATCAGATAGCTTGATGGATGCAGTCGCAGCAGCAGGGATGAGCTGGTGGTAGTTCATTTCCCCTATTTCCCCTTTCCCAATCTGATCCCCCTCCTCATTTTCCCGATTATGATTCACAGTTATACTTTCATCATGTATTTGATACTGATATTGATGTACTACGGTTTGTATTTGATATTTGATACTAATATACTATTTACATCTTTGGTTTATATTACGTACGTGTTAATTTGGAATTTCGATCGATTTTATTTTTGGTTGATTTTAAATTATCGTTGAGTGTTCGATTATAATTGTATTGTTTGTTGTGATAGGTTTTAGGTTACGGATACTATAAAAACAAAAAGTAATTTAAAAAAATAAAATAAATACTAACGATGGATAGTGAATCCGTCGTTAGGTCAACAGTCAAAAGTTGACGACGGATTCATGGTCCGTTGTTAGGTTTTGACCGTTGACCTAACGACGGATTCACAGTCCGTCGTTAGATCTCTGGCGCAGTCGACAACCACCGGGGACATCTGACAATGTAATTGTTGTCTGTCGTTAGTTGACGACTAACTTTAAATTCTATCGTCCAAAGGGCTAAGGACGAACGAAATACAAATGGACATGTTCCGTCGTTAGCCCAACAGGACGACGGAAATCAAGGACTAACGACGGAATAATCCATCACCAATATCCCTTTTTTTGTAGTGATTTCTTGTGAAATTCGGCTAATCTGCGAAAGAACAACCTAACCCATCATTCATGATGTATGTATCTTCGATAATTAGGGTTTTATCATAAGAATGATCAATCGATGTACTATCCAACTTTGCAATCGGTGTATTAGAATAAATATAGGGCTAGAAGAAGGTCTTGGGGTGAGAAGATGGAAGAGATTCAATAAAGGCAGACTTGAGATGGTTTGCTTTAGGTTTTCGAAGAGGGGGAAGTTGCAGTGCAACATGGAGAGCGGCATTGAGATGGATGTATCAAGGAGGAGGAGGAGGAATCCATTTTAACATTTAGCAGAAGGCAAGCAAGTGAGAGTAGAAGGTAGGTGCGATGATGATGAAGGGGCGAGATAGCGATAGATCTTTCGAGAGAGAGATGCAATTACTGTAGCTTTAGGATATGGTAGGCATACAAATGAAAATAAGTGGGCTTAGGGTTTGTGTAGGTATATGGCCCTGATTAACATGCCCTAATTATGTTATTAATCAATTAATTAACATATCATTAGTTGTCCTTATTATTATAGAATTTTTTTCTAAAAAGGAAACCAACAGGAAATAGCGGGACAACTTGAAAAGGAAAGCAATCCAGAAATAGCGGTTAGGAGGGAGTATAATATAATTAATTTATTTTAAATATATGTGTATATATACAATATACATGAATAAAAATAAAAGAAAAATATTTTATTGTGTTGGTGTCATGGATAAAGTAGGAAGGTTGTGAAAATAGGTTGAGTTGTGAATTGTATAGGTGGAAGAGAGAGATTAATATTTTATTTTGATGATTAAATTGTGAAGGTTGTGTAATGTGATTGATATACATAGTATTAAGGATATAATTAATTTTTTGATTACAAAAAATGAGAGTTTTCATAAATTACCGAAAATAATATATGAGAAGTTACAAAAGGAAAGGTCGGAAAATGAATTCTCCATATTGTTGGTTTTCTGAAGTTGCAAAATATGTTGCATATTAACGGACTTGTGGCTAATTTTATAAATCTATGTGATATTATATTAGAATCCCGTGTTTAGAAATTTCTGAAACTAATAAATTTAAAATTTAAAATTATAATTTTACGCGTGCACATTTCACATATCCCTTAATAGATAGAAAAAGGAACTTTCACACGTAAAGTTGGAGACGTCTAACAAATAGAATAATGATAAAAATCAGATATCCGAGTTCTCTGTGTATGATGTTAAGTTTGCTCTTGATTTAAGTTTGAAATTTCACTTTTCATATAATATGTCGCGTAAACTCCAATCATGTTATAGGTATGCAAGGAAATTATAAATTGTTGATTACAAGGGAGTATTGAATCTCAATTCAGATTAGTCTCGAACTAACTGAAAATACTATTACAAAGTAACAAAAAGAATAATTTGACATGAGATCATACTAAAAACCCCGAAGAGATCACCCAAGCTCTAAAAGTGAGGTTTATAACTTGTTTAGTACGATCACAATAAATCAAAAGCATTTCGTTAAGGACGGAGCATCACCGATACGTAACAACGGAAAATGACGACCTTGTTTTTTGACCTATTTCTTCTGAATATAATCTTTCATACCTTCCATCCACCGCAGGTACTCGATTTTATCCTTGTTCTTCATATACGAGTGCAAGAACTCAGCCAGCTTCTCGTCTACGCCCCTCGCTTCTAAGAAATCATAGAGGCAATCCTGAAGCTCGTCATCCAATTCCCTAGAAATTGAAATAAAAGTTTAGTATGAAAACTATATGAATAATCACCACATGTGAGGGAATAAACAAGATACTTGAAGTCGGGGCCGAGGTATGGCTGATTTTTGATTTGATTGTTCCGGCAGGTAAATACTTTGCGTATCTCTATGCCATCTGGCCATCCAGAGCAAACGAACTGCAACACGTCGCTGTCTTTCCCCTTCGTGATATCAACTATCAAAGTAACGTGAAGCTTCACGTCCTCTTTATCATCGTGCATTTTCATGGGAACAGATCCATCAAACATAGTCACCTCTATTTTGATCTCCTCACAATCTGCGAATTTTCTGCGTAATTGAATCCACTGCTCTCCCGGTTGTTCGTTTATCTTGAATGAATCGAATTCAGATATAGCCTGCATGCATGAAGATTGTCAGGTAATAAACTTTTATTTCTATCTTTTGTTCATTATTCATATCATACCATTCATATAAAACAAGTTCAATGCAAAGAAATGCAGTTAGAAAAAGAAAGACTAACACACCTTCGATGCATAAAATTCCACTATACACTAGTGCTCATGCACCTTTACATTCAACGAAATATTTGATACCCGTTTAATTGCATGACTATTGTATCCGGAATATCCATTTGCATTAATTCATTAGCTAAAGGCTGTTTTTGTCTTTTCTCACCATCATGAATAATGAGGGAGTTAAACTTGATTGAGGTTTGACCTTACAGAACAACTCATGGGGAATACGAAGATATGAGCATGCTAGCGTTCAAATAGACTCCGAAATGAAGTTTACAAATAATCTTATGAGTCCATTTATTGAATTACATCTTGAGAAAGGGATGGCAGCATAAGAGAAAAGACAAATCACAAAAGAGGCAACCTCTGAACAAGAGAATAAAAATCCCACTAAAATGTGAAAGGTCGATACTAGCACCTGAAGAAATGGAAATTCTGCCCCTTCTCTGTATTTAAAATTCAGGATATGCTGATATGAAGTACTATAATGTCCTAAGTGGTACGAGGAATCAAATTAGCAAATAACATAGAAATGATTAGGACTATTGACATAAACTATGGTGCCTGATTAGGAAGATCATTTTCTTACCTAGTTTACATTTATGTAATTAAAAAAAAAACACATGCCTTTAAAAAGAAAAGGGAACAATTTATATCACTATGGTTATCAGCTTAGGATGAGAAACAAGAGTTGCATCTTCTTGGAGATGATTTGTTGCTTTTGTTCAACTTTGTCAAGTGACTCAAGTTATTAAAACTTTCCTTCTACTCTCTCTGAATTTAACTCTATCAACTGATCCCGGACAACAGATAAGACTGAAAACGTGACTGGAGGCAAAAGGAAGAGCCAACAAGTCGCGGTAGAAAAATAATAATAGCATTATCATAGTAAAATTAAGTAGAATGTTGACCATTTCTCAACAAGGGAAAAGATCTTAACAAATGATGATTCTATAAAGACAAATTTACGTGAAGAGATTCAAGGCAGCTAAACCCTTCACCTTACACACACAAAAAGAACAAAAAAAATGAGGAGCTTCCAAATATCCAAAACACTCGTGCCATTGAAAGCTTGCAAGTGACAAGCAGGTTTTATGCTATATAGGACCAAATGAACATCCAAAGTTCCAATTTCATTCATCAATATGGACAGCCTCAGCTTCTCATGGTTGGTTTATTTGACAACTAAGTGTTTAGTATGTTTTTGTTTGTATTTTAGTCGTATTTCGAGTCTCGTGTTATAGTCTATTTAGTTGATTAAGTTTTGTTTTAGTTCATTTTTATGTCGGACGTTGAATTATGTTTGATAGGTGGCTTGGTGGTGGAAACGTGTCGAAGAGAGTGCGAAATGATTTCGTGAAGATGCATTTTGATCCGAGATAGCGTATTGGGTGAGCTGGGGTCGAACCGGTGGTGCGGGATACTCCCGGGAGGCGAGTCGGGGCAGCCAATGCCACCTCGCGGGCGCTGGGCATGCCATGCCCGCTGGGGTGGCATCCATGACTTGGGCAGAACGCTGGGTCCAGCGGGAGCTGGCTGACGCATTCTGGAGAGGCAGCACCAGGGGTCCACCGGGCGCTGGACCCCCAGCGGCCGCTAGCCTGGCGAAGCAAGCGGGGCAGAAGCTGAGTGAAACGCTAAGCTAAATCATACTACAGAACTCCTGCTTAATAATGAGAGATTTTAGCACTAGAGTCAATTTGTATTTTCCAGTCTTGTGGACGAAAAAGATGCACAAGGCACCAAATATTATCTAGTCCACTAGGCATGAAAAATAATCTGAGTGAAACAAATTAGCTCTTAGGAGATCTAATTAGCTTGATATCTCGATACTAGTGGCGGAGCCACATGTAGGAATGGTGGGCCTCTTGCTCCACCTCAAAAATTTTCATTTAGTACTTAGTATGTCAAAATTGATTAATATTATGTATAAATTTATGAAATTTATCAAGATCTTGCCCCACTAAAATTTTAAAAAATTAGGGGCATCGATTTTGCCCCTCATACCTCGGGGGCTTGGCTTCGCCCCTGTTGGATACCCATCAACCCACCACTCGTGGGTATCTATCATCCGCAAAATATATAATTTCAATACTTAAGAAATATAGATATAAATTTTGGTGAAAATAATATATAATTTTATATAAAAATTAGATAATTATGGTTAATATTAGGTGGATATGCGAGTTTTTTACGAGAATTTCATGGGTAAATTTTAGCGGGTATATAGTTAATATACATACCCATACCCACAAACTAAATAAATATTAAATTCTACCCACAAACCCACCCGTGGATATCAAATGCCTCTCAAACTCACCCTTATTAGGGTCGGGTACCCACGGACAAATTGTCATCCCTAATTTTTCCTACTTTGTACAGCCATGAGAGTGTCATTTACTGTTCCTATTTAGGAGTTTAATTGAACTATAGACTATCTTTTAACTTAACTCTACCAACCACGGGTAGCATGATACCACTAATTAGCAAACTTAAAATTTAGCAGTCATTCATTAATCCTTATCAGATACATTTAAAACTTAGGCCCAAGCCACAAGAGAAAATTACAGTGAAGTTTCAAGTCCATATATACGAATGCAGTGTTGCACGAAACCAAAAGCCAGTTGTATCACAAACGAACGTCATGACTTGTAAGAAGATGAAATTATGCAAATGAAGAAAAATGCAAAGGGGTGGATCCCACAACATGGAAAGGAATATATCTTTTCACTGTTAATTCATTAAAAGAACTGTAAAATGGGATGTTATTTCTACACATTCCAACTCTCAAGGTTCTTTTCACAAATTACAGTTGCATTTTCATATACAATCATACATGTGCATATTGGAATTTCGACCTCAATTTTAGATCTAAGAGAAGTAATGCATAAACTCTTGAGATTTTTGAAATAGATATTTCACCATTTTTTCGACTGTCAGAAAGATGATATGGACGTCATTCTTTTGGCGATTGTGAAATAATGCAGACACCATAGCTCGGACTATGCCAGTGTAAAGTAATAAAATAGTACTCCCTCAGTCTTGCTTATAATTACACGATTTTCTTTTTTATTTGTCCCATTAATCTTGACATATTACCAAATATGGGTTAACATTAACCCAAATAGTAAGAGCCTAACTCCGTCCACTTTAGATGTCACTTTCCCTATTTAGGTACTATATTAAGCCTAAGAAGGGGTGGTCAACCCATCTTTTACATCATTTACTTCCTAGCATCAAAACTCATGCCCAAAATTTTGTAACAATTAAAGTGGATGGAGTGATTATATAGAAAGAGAAACTAAATTTACAAAATAAATGTGCCTAACTAGTGGCCTATATACTAATATTACAAGAAACTTTACAATTGAGGTTCGGTGGAAGTAAGACAAACATATAATGTAGTAGGGCATGACAGAAACAAGTCGGCAGTCAGTAGTAGTCACAGACTCACAGCAGCAAAACAAGACAACAGCAGCAGGGGCAGAGAACAGAACAAAGTCAACACAATAGTTGATAGAAACAACCAAAGAACAAATCTATGGCAGTATTAAACCGGCAGAGAGCAGTAACATTCTTCCAAAGAAAGTTTAGGATATAAAATTCAACTTTAAGAGATGCACAAAAATAGAGAATGACAAAAGGCAAAAAACCCTAGTTAAGGTAGATGATGTGACAGGAGCGGAGCACAACAACAACGCAGACAATGACAAAGCAGCAACATCATCAAATAAGCAGCAACCAACAATATTAGTGATACAGAGTGGAGTAGAGAGTTATTGTCCTGCCCCGAACCTATCGATCTCACAACCGAATCCAAACAGTGATACGGGGCAGAGGGGGCATAGTGTAACTAGTTCAGAGCTGTAGGGTTTTCAATCTCGCTCTGACACCATGTGAAGTAATAAAATAGTAGTAGTCAGTAGATTGTATATATCATAATATAAGGGTCTCCCATATATAAGGAGAGACACTAGAGTTACAAGACAACGGGCCAAATTAGTGGTCCTATATACTAACATTACTAATACTGTAAACCCTAAATATATAAGGTAGACACTCTAACAGACACTTTGAGCTTAATTATGCACAAATTCTAATCTTTTCTTGTCTCTGATTTGTGGTTTTATAAGCTCAATACAAAATTGTTTAAGCTCGTTGGTGCCCATACATCTTCCCAATCACGGAAAAGTCCATGCTTCCATCCACATCATCTTTCCGACCACTGGAAGTATTGGAGATTTCCCAATTGAAAAAATTATTAACTTTATGCATAAATTCATTAAGGTTTAAAAACGATTCAAATTTTCAATATAGGTACGAGTTCATGATTTATCTTGCAAATATCGTTCCTATCAAGCATCAATCTTTATCTAGTAGTATATGATAAACCCAACTATTAAGCTACGGACATATATTTCATACTGAGATAATCCAATTCGGCTCCACAAACTCAGAACATTAAAATAAGTAAAACAGCTTAAACCATTCCTCGACCGAAAAGCTTATTCGGAAAAAGGTAACGAGATTTCCACCTAAAAAGTATTCAAAGAACTTCCCAAAATACCAGAACAGTACTAGCAATAAAAATAAATAACACCAACCATCAATTAGCTAAACACATAAAAAAAAAAAGGGCTCGTCGGTGAAAATGAAAGAAAGGCGGTACTAAAATACCTCAGAGGGAGGGGAATAATCGAGCTCGTACTGAATTTCGTTCCGAATGATGCGAAGAATGTTTCCCTCGAATGCCGCTTTCCGCATATCTGTGGCGGAGAAATTTCTGGTTGAAGATGTGATAAATTGGTTTGGGGGTTTCTGAGGTTGTTGAGAAATAAGAGTTCTCATGGCACCTCGTAGTCCTCGAACAATGCGGTGCGCCATTTTCTTGTAGATTGATGAAGAAATAAGCTGCAACTGTGAATTTTGATTTGATATTGAAGGGTTTAAGGAGGGCTTTTGGGTTGATCGATTTCTCTCTCTCATAAAACACATAAAAGATGTCTAAACGACTAAATTATTTTTAATTTTAAATTTGAGGACATTATATTGTATTTTTCTTACCTAAACTATGTGTTTTATTTATCAAATGCTACAATTGTTTTGTCAGTATTTAAAATGTATACTAATTGTTTGACATTATATTAGTCCCTCCGTCCACGAAATTTTTCTTTTTTTTTTTATTATTTTCGTCCGTCTACAAAAATTCTTTCTACTTTAAATTTTTTATTTATAATAAATGGACCCACCACACTCTCTACACACAACTCAATTTAATATAACATTAAGTGAGACCCAAAATTCACTAATTATACACAATACAATTTAAAACAATATATTAGTAGGACCCTCATTCCACTCACTACATATCATCATTAAAGTCAAAAACACTACATTAAAATCTGTAACAGGTCAAATTAAGAACATGTTTTATAGACAAAGGGAGAATAAGTGAGTAATATTTTGACTTTAATTAATTAAGAAATCCCATTTTATCTATCTAAACTATCAACACATTTTATATTGCAAAAAGGAATGAGATATGATTGTCCGAGGTATAGAATTAGGGCTATAAGAGTATGTACAATGGGGAGGTTCTAGTTGAGGTGGAGAAAATAAGAACATCCCCTTAAATTTTTACATCATTGGGGATCCCTAATTTAAGGAATGTGGTCCTTACTTAAGCACCTTGGTTCTTAAAATTTTTAAAAGAGAGAAGTGTGTATAAAATAATTTAAATGGACCCATTAAATAATATTATGATCCAAAAATTAATACCCACCATTGTAATAATTTTAATTTTTGGGTACTTGTACATGTGGCAAAAATTAGAACCCCAAACGGGGTGCTTCCATTGTGCATGCTCTAAGAGCATGTACAATGGGAGGGTACTTGTCTAGGTGGCAAATTTTAGCACCCTCCCTTAAATTTACATTGCATTGGGGAACCCTTATTTTAGAACCAAGCTCCTTAGTTAAGGACTTGGGTTCTTACAACTTTTTTTTTTCTTTTCTTTTAATCTTTTAATAATTTTTATAATACTTTTATATATATTTCTTTTACAGTTTTTTCTTATATACTCAGTCCAAAAATACTAATTTGTCATTAATGTTTTTTCTTATGTTTTCACCCAAATTACATTTAATTTGGTCCTACGCCACTTATTGTTAACACTGTTAATTAATTAATTATTATGTTGCAGTAATTTTATTATCAAACTAAATGAGAAAATATTTTTCGCTTAGTAATTTTTTGTATTATTATTATTATTATTATTATTATTATTATTATTATATACACGTGATTAGCAACAAAAAAATTAGTTGCTAATTGGAGTATAAAACAAATGGTTTGCTATTTTTTATTATTTTTATATACTAGCTGTTAGCTTTTCATGCAACATAAATCTGCAACTTTTACAGTTTTATAAAGCAAGTGACCGTTTGTTTTATGATCCAAATTATTTCTTATATACTAGCCGTTTGCAATAATTTTTTAAATTATTTTTTATTATTTTTATTATCTCATTTATTCTATAAATACTACATCTTATATTCATTTCTACTACACCAAATCTTTACTTCATCTCTTATTTTACATTCTTTTTTCGATATCATTTATTATCCTTTGTTAATATATTTTCAATGGATAAAGATTCGTCTAATTATGATCCAAATTCATATCAATATTCAAATCCTTCTTCTTTTGACCCACAAAATTTCCAACAATTTTCTAATTTTTCACAATTCTCAAACCCTCAACAATTTTCAAATCCGAGAGGATTTTCCCATCCGCAACAATTTCCCAATCAGCAACAATTTTCCCCTTCTCAGATGTTCTCGAATTCTCAACAATTCTCTTCTTAATATTATACTCAACCTGAAGGATTTAATCAAGGTCAAATATTCCAACCTTCCGAGATGTTTCCCCCTACCAACTTGTCTGCAAAAGGGCTTGACATGATCAATCTCAATGATGAGCCAGACATCAACGACAATGACAAAGATTTCACTCACAAGCGACATGGCTACACTAGCAAAGAAAGTGAGGTACTTGCAACTTGTTGGGTCGATATAAGTGTTGATTCTATTATTGGAAATGATCAAAAACAGGATCAATATTGGAAGTGAATTTTCGTTGCTTACAATAAAAATCGCCCACGAAATACTCCAGAGAGGAATCCAAAAATGTTAAAGTCTCATTTCATGAAAATACAAAAGGATACGAAGCTATTTCAAGAATGCTACTCTCGGTGTTATGCAATGTGGCCTAGCGGTCACAGTGACGCATATATCATGGCCCGCGCCCATAGTGAATTCAAGGTACATTCAAATGATAAGTCTTTTAAACATGAAGGTGTTTGGAATATTCTTAAGGAGAGCCCAAAATTTGTCACGGTGGATGGCAATATCCATTCTTCGAAGAGGACCAAGACATCAAATTCTGGTGCATACACTACCTCATCAAATCCAGAATCAATTACAAGTGAGCACCCTCATGCTCGTCCGAAGGGACAGAAATCTGCAAAGAGAAATGCAAGAGAGAAAGGAAAGGGGAAAAAAGCCACTGGTAATGACGACCTTATGGAAAGATTCATGAAGTCTCAAAGAGAAATACAAGAAGCTGCAAACTCAATACAATTCAAGAACGATTACTGCATTGTGATGCGAAATACATAAAAAATGACAGTAGAGCAAAAGGAATTTCACGACAAAGTATGCGATCAGATTAAGAAGAAATGGTGTTGGACTTAATTTGTATTATATTATTATTTATTTTACTATTTTTTACATGCAACTTTGTATTTTTTTTATTTTTAGGAATTTAATTATGTATTGCACTTTATTTGTATTGATCTAATTTTAATTATGTATTGCACTTTATTCCTCTAGTATATTGAATTATCATTGCATTCTATAAATATGTATTGCACTTTATGTATTCCTCAATTATTGCACTTTATGTATTCCTCAATAATTTAAATATGACCGTTGGCATTATCATTGCATTATTCAAATTTTGTTTTAATAATATTTAATGTTACCGTTGACACTATTATTGCATTATTTAAATTTTGTCAGAATAATTAGAATGTGACCGTTGCATTGAAAACATATTGAATTTATTGTAAGAAAACGGTCATGTCATTTTTTCAAATTCTCAATGCTATAAATATATCATTCCACTCATTCATTTGTAATAACTTCATTGCAACTCCCTCACATATATTTTAATATATCAACATTATATCTTACCCATTTTTTTCCAAACACATAAAAGATGTCTTCTTCCTCTAGTGATTGAGACAATTCCATCGATGATGAGGCGGATCTAAATGCCTTAGAATCATGGAACGAAACCAATCAACATTTTTCAACTATATTCAGGCACAACAAGATTCACGACGCAATAGAGTGTTTGTGCGTCGAGATCGTAATGCAGCAAATGTTCAGCTCATGAAGGATTATTTTGACGAAAATTCGACTTGGGGTGCAAGTGTATTCCGTCGACGTTTTCGGATGTCAAAAGCGTTATTCCTTCGAATCGCTAGTTCATTGGAGGCAAACGATGCGTATTTTCAGCTCCGTCAAGATGCAACAGGTACAAATGGTTTCACACCTTTACAAAAATGTACGGTGGCACTACGACAACTAGCAAATGGTGGTGGAGCCGATCAATACGACGAGTATCTCCGTGTTGCAAAATCAACAGGTATTGAATGTCTTAAAAAATTTTGTCCCAGTATCATTGACATTTTTGGTGCAGAATACTTAAGAAAGCCAACCACTGATGATTGTCAACGTCTACTTCGGATGCACAAAGAAAAATACGATTTTCCCGGAATGATCGAAAGTCTCGAGTGTATGCATTGGGCGTGGGAAAATTTTTCAGTAGCGTGGAAGGGTCAATTCTCTCGCGGTGATCAAGGTCGCCCTACAATAATTCTTGAAGCGGTTGCCTCTCAAGATTTATGGATATGGCATGCTTTTTTTGGAGTTGCCGGATCAAATAATGACATCAATGTACTTAATCAATCTCCACTGTTCAATGACACCTTACTGGGAAATGCACCACAAATAAGTTTTACAGCTAACAGTGTACGATACAATCATGACTATTATCTAGTTGATGGAATTTATCCCGAATGGCCTACCTTCGTCAAGACTATTCCACAACCCACAGATGACAAACAGAGGTTGTTCAAAATGATGCAGGAAGCTGCACGAAAAGATGTTGAACGAGCATTTGGTGTCCTCCAAAAACGATGGGCAATTATTAAAGGTCCATGTCGACTTTGGTTCCGAGAGCATATAAAAGATATCATCATCGCTTGTATTATTATGCACAATATGATAGTCGAAGGTGAGAAAGAAGGCGTCACCGATTTTACAGATGATGACGATGATGTCGGATCTAGTGATAGTGTCACGCCCCAAATCCCGAGGGACGGCACACGCGCCAAGGGCATGACTGGGCGGGGATAAAAGAAGAGGGGAAGAAAGGGGGCATTGTGTTCGTGTGCATTATATAAGTGAGAGTTGTCCTTGAAAATCGGACAACATCTCCTCTATAACTTTGACTATGCCATTTTACAACCCAAGCAGCTAACCAATGCAAAGGCAATGTCGATTATAATGACGCTAAAATGAATCATATGCAATTTGGAGATAATACAGCTCGAGTCATGGGAGCGGTAATCCAGAATCCCAAGCGGCCGAATCATCCAAGATGAAATGAATTGGAGATAATACAGCTCGAGTCATGGGAGCGGTAATCCTGAATCCCAAGCGGCCGAATCATCCAATATGAAAGACGGGATTGGAGATAATATAGCTCATCTCGTAGGAACGATAATCCAGAATCCTCGAGAGGCCGAATCGTCCAATAAGAACCGTCGATCAAATGCGGAGGTTAGTGAGCCTAGCTCGCAAAAAGGAGTCACTCACCCAGCTCACCAAGTGTGGTCGGCATTCGCTCAAACACTACACAAGGGGCCGAGGAGTTGAGCGTCCAAGAGGGGCCGACTACTTCTAAGCTCTCCTATGCACGTGTATGCATGTAATGGACAGTGATAATATGACAACATGAACTTTTATTAATAATGGCCGATAAGGCCTTCGTGGAATGAGAAAATGATCTTAAACTTTAAAAATATATATTATCACACACATATACGTGAATGATAATTATTTCATAAATACTATAACATACGTGAGCATGGCAGCGGAAATTCTTATGTATAGAACGGTAAACCGTTCTCGTGATGAAGCAATCGTCATCCCAATAACACCATTCCTCAGCCACATACATCATGCTGCTTCCTTAGCCTGTGAAAATTTTTGTAAAACGTGGGATGAGTACTAGTGCACTCAGTTGGATTTTTCATAAAACGAAAAATATAGTATCTGTTCAGTATACTTACCTTAGAAGGTTTTAAAACAAAAATAACTTCTAAGTAAGCAAAATATTTGTGCATAAATTAAACATGACCCGGCATGACGTTACTCTTATATAGGTTATGTCCCGGGCCTTTTACCACCGACGGATCATAAACATTCAGTCAAATAGGGCTTGGCGAACCGTACACCCTAACATAGCATGAGTCAAAACCCGATGGTGATCAACCCACCGCAGTAGAGACTAAGTGATCACAATCCTTAAATCGACGTGTTAGGCCGAATAAGAACCCCCGGCGGTCGATAAGAGCATTAAACAGTCGATACCTTCATGAAAACATTTTAACAGAGATCAATGCATTTTTCATTTAGAGTAAATAGCTTAATAACTCAAAATACGTATATATCCCCAACCTTTCACCGATGATATTCCTCGATTACAGGAAAATCGTAAATCCTTATGAGCTCAAATTTCTGTGCTAGGTACTTGTTAGTCATAGGGAATATATTTTGGCTTTAATTTCCAAAAAGGAACTATAGATAAGTAGTACTAAATTTTTAGGCTTAATAATATTCTTTTTATCACGTAATAAATTAATTTTGGCAGCAACCGAACTTTCAAATGACTTTGGCCAAGAAGACAAAAATACTCCGGACATTATTCCCTATAGGAATATGTATAAACATTTTTAAAATATGCAACTTTACCTCGAAGCTTAATCGAGAAGATTCATAGTCTTTTTCAGATCTATGAAAATTGGACCGATGAAAATTAATGAAACTTCTTTCAGAAAATCCTATATTTTTTTTCTCTACATGCACTATAAATTTTATTGAAAAATAATTGACCATGAATATTTTCCCTTTAGAAAAATATGAAATAATGCAATAAATCATGACATGTCGATCCTAACTGGGATCCAAATCTTAAATTCAATCAGGCAGAGTAACGGATCTTATGGTCAAAAACTCAAAACCTTAAGGGACCTTAGCCGTCTGATAGACCGATAGTCATGAATGGGACAATGAATGAAGAAGAGAACGTAGGAGAAAGAATGAAGATAACGGTATCAGAACGATGGCGGCGAAGACTCAACGGCGGCTAAGCCACCTTTGTCAAGCTCCATGCCTACCTTCGACCTTACCCTGACGTACCTTGACCTGAACCGATCCTTGATTCTCAAACTCGCATAACTTCGATACTCGAAAATGGCAGAAAGAAGAAGAAAATAAAAGGAGAAGAAGAGAGAGGAGAAGCAGAAGAAGGGGGGGGGGGGGGGCAAAAATGGTTTTGGGGGGGGAAGTGACGACTCCCCCTCCCCCCCCCCCCTTTTTTATAGAAAAATTTTAGATTTTTTAATTAATTTTATTATATTATATTATATTATTATTATTATTATATTATTATTAATGCTTTAACCTTAAAACGCCGTAACTTCTACACACGACCTCCTTTTCGAGCAAACCTAACGTCAACATCTCCCTTTCTTCATACTCTACACAATGACTATAATATTGATATAGTTTCGGTTATGCATGGAAAAACTATTTTTTTTAACGACGTGCTTAAACTTTAAAAATTCGTAGCGGTTGCATACGAACTCCTTTTTGGGTAAACCTAGTGCCAATAATTTTCTTTTGAAAAACTCTACGCAAGGAGTATAATATGTATATACTTTCGACTTATGCATGAAAAGTTCATTTTTTTTAAATAAACCTTTTAAAAAGCTTTCCCTGCCAAATTAACATGGTAGGTCCTAACAGGCTCTAGGTTTTTCCTAAAATTCTTATTTCATCATGCCTATGTCCCTTAATAGTTAGAACACTTAAAAGTATAATTAAAAATTAGCGGGATATTACATCCCTCTCCCCTTAAAAAAAATTTCGTCTTCGAAATTTCATGTTACCTGAAAGAATAAATCTGGATACTGATTCCTGAATTTATCCTCCATTTCCCATGTAGCCTTATCTTGCCCATGATGGTTCCATAGAACTTTCACAAGAGGAATTTCTTTATTCCTTAATACTTTGACCTTCCTATCCAATATCGATATTGGTTTTTCCTCATAAGTTAAGTCCTCAGCAAGGACTACTTGATCATATGTTATGACATGCTTCGGATTGAAGACGTACTTTCGAAGTTGGGAAATATGGAAGACGTTATGAACATCTCCAATACTTGGTGGCAGTGCCAACTTATAGGCAACAGGGCCTATCCTTTCTAGGATTTCAAAAGGTCCTATATACCTTGGACTTAGCTTTCCCCTTTTTTCGAAACGTACTACTCCTCGAGTAGGTGAAACTTTTAGGAATACCTGATCCCCGACCATAAACTGTAAATCTGTTCGGCGCTTATCCGAATAGGACTTTTGCCTATCCTGGGCTTCTTTGATTCTTTGTCGGATTTGGGCAATTATCTCAACTGTTTGTTGTACCATTTCGGGTCCCAACAATTGTCTCTCGCCTACTTCATCCCAGTAAAGTGGTGATTGACATTTTCTCCCATAGAGAGCCTCATAAGGTGCCATTCCTATTGTTGCCTGATAACTATTGTTATAGGCAAACTCGATCAAAGGAAGAATTTCTTCCCAGCTCCCACCTCTGTCTGCCACGACTGCTCGCAGCATATCTTCTAATATCTGTATAGTTCGTTCCGACTGTCCATCAGTTTGTGTGTGAAATGCGGTACTAAAATTCAACCTTGTTCCCATGGCCTCTTGTAAACTTTTCCAGAACTTAGACGTAAATCTCGTGTCTCGATCCGATGTGATTGACACAGGTACGCCATGAAGACGTACAATCTCCTTGACATAAATCTTGGCTAGTTTATCCAGATCAAAAGTCATTCTAATTGGCAAGAAATGTGCTGACTTTGTTAAACGATCCACCACTACCCAGATAGCAGTGTTCCCTTTTGTTGATTTCGGAAAACTTACCACAAAGTCCATGTTGACATGTTCCCACTTCCATTCCGGAATTGGTAATGGTTGCAGCAATCCAGATGGTCGTTGATGTATAGCTTTGACTTGTTGACATGTTAGACAACGTTCAACGAACATCGCCACATCCTTCTTCATTCCAGCCCACCAAAAATTTCTTTTAATATCTCTGTACATCTTGGTACTCCCAGGGTGAGCGGTGTACGGAGTATCGTGAGCTTCGCTCATGATTTCATCCCTCAACTTTTGAACAGCTGGTACGCACAACCTACCTTGAAACATCAAGGCATTATCCCTAGTTTCTGCGTATCATTTTGTATCTTCGGTTCTTGCCTTTAAACGCATTTCTTTTAGGAACTCATCCCCTTGTTGTGCTATCACAATTCTCTCCCTTAGGTCTGGTTCAGCTATCATGGCTGCAATAAAACCTTTAACTGTTTCTGGTGGATGAACTATTTCCAATTTAAATGATTCAAATTCTTTGAGTAATTCTTTTTCTTGCGTAAGAAGACATCCCATCTTAGCTTTTGTTTTTCGGCTTAAGGCGTCAGCTACCACATTGGTCTTTCCTGGATGGTAGTTGATCGTACAATCATAATCCTTGACTAGCTCGAGCCATCTCCTTTGTCGCATGTTCAAATCCTTTTGTTCAAAGAAGTATTTTAAACTCTTGTGATCAGTAAAGATCTCACATTTAACTCCATAGAGATAGTGTCTTCATATCTTCAAGGCATGAACAACTGCAGCGAGTTCAAGATCATGAGTCAGATAGTTTAACTCATGGGGCTTCAACTGACAAGATGCGTATGCAATTAGTCTATGGTTTTGCATTAACACACAACCCAATCCAAGCTTAGATGCATCAGTATAAACAATGAATCCTTCATTTCCTTCTGGTACAGCTAACACCGGGGTCGTAGTCAACTTTGTTTTTAGTTCTTGGAAACTAGCTTCGCAACTTTCTGACCATGTGAACTTAATTCCCTTCCTGAGCAATTGTGTTAATGGCCTTGCTAGCTTTGAGAATCCTTCAATGAATCTCCGGTAATATCCCACCAAACCGAGAAAATTACGAATCTCATCGGCATTCGTTGGTGTTTTCCAATCCTTGACTACCTCAATCTTGGACGGATCAACTTTGATTCCTTCCGCAGACACTATGTGTCCAAGGAACATAACCTCCTTGAGCCAAAACTCGCACTTGCTGTATTTGGCGTACAATTTTTCCGCTCGCAAGGTATCAAGCACAATGCGTAGGTGTTCTGTATGTTGATCCTCATTTTGAGAATATATGAGGATATCATCGATGAATACCAAGACAAAGTTATCTAGGTATTGATGAAATATCCGGTTCATCAAGTCCATGAAAACTGCTGGAGCATTTGTTAAGCCAAAAGACATCACAATGAACTCGTATTGTCCATATCTTGTTCGAAAAGCTGTTTTTGGAATATCCTCCTTTCTTATCTTGAGTTGGTGATAACCTGAATGCAAATCAATTTTGAAAAAGACAGTTGCTCCCTTTAATTGGTCAAAGAGATCATCTATCCTTGGAAGAGGATACCTATTTTTAATGGTAAGCTTGTTTAATTCTCGATAATCAATGCACATTCTCAGTGACCCATCTTTCTTCTTGACAAATAGAACTGGCGCGCCCCATGGTGAAACACTTGGTCGGATAAAACCAAGTTCCATTAGTTCTTGTAGCTGCAGTTTGAGTTCTTGCAGTTCCTTTGGCGCCATTCTATAAGGTGCTTTCGACACTGGAGCTGCTCCAGGCTCCAAGTCGATGGTGAATTCAATTTTTCTATCTGGAGGTAATCCTGGCAATTCATCGGGGAAGACATCTGGATAGTCCTTTATAATCCATTCATGTGAGAGATCCTTCTTTTATTGTGCATCAGTCATCAGACTGACAAGAATTGCCTGACAATTTCTTTTCCTTAGAAATTTAGCAGCCTTGAATGCTGAAATAATGGGTATCGGATGTCCCAATCTTGACTCATGGTACCTAACGTTTGATCCGTCGTTTGCTTGGAAAGAAACATCTCTTTCCTGACAAAGTATAGTCACCTTATTTTTCTCTAACCAATCCATACCCAAAATGACATCGAAATCATTCAATTTCAATGACATATAACTCTGCTGTCACCTCACATTCATTGATTTTCAATTTCTGCTTCAGGTACACTTCCCATGCTAAAATTGTTTTGCCTAAAGGAATACTAATTTCCAACAGATATTCTGCCTTTGAGGTTGTTAATCTCAATCTAGTGCATGTACTTTTTGCAATAAAAGTATGTGAAGCTCCCGTGTCAAATAAGGCAAATACAGGTACATCAACTAGACTGATCATACCTGCTAAATTCCCCGGAGCTCGGGCGGCTTGTTGCTGATTCAAAACATATGCCCTTGCTTGTTGTGGTGCTCGTTGGTTTCCATTATGTGCTGGATTAGGCCTCACCAACTGGTTTGGCCTTTGAGGTCCATTTTGCTGCCTATGTGGGGGAGCCATAGTTCTTTGATTCTTGGTGCAGTCTCTAGCGAAGTGCCCAAGCTTTTTGCAACGAAAACACTCATTGCTACCTTGGCGACATTCACCTTGGTGGTTTTTATCACAAGTAGTACAAACAGGTTTGTTATTATTGTACCCTTGTTGTGGATGTCGTTGCTGCAGTTGTGGCTGTTGTGGTTTCTCCCTTCCCTGATTTCCTTGATTTCGGTTATCCCATTTCCTTTTTCCTTTCCCACCATCTTGATTTTGAGCATGCAATTGTACTCTTTATTGTGGTAACATGGATTCAAAGTTCAGTGCTCTGCTCAGAGATTGAGCATAGGTTAGCATACCTTGACTGACAAGCGAGATTCCAATTTCTGGTCGAAGTCCCCTTCAGAATTTGTCTGCCCTAGCTGCATCAGTTTCAACGAGAGTGGGTGCATAGCGTGATAGTTGATTGAATACACGATCATATTCGGTGACTGTCATTTTCCATTGTTTGAGATTCCAAAATTCATTTTGTTTCTTTTGCCGATAGCAGCTTGGCACATATTTTTCCATCAATTCCCACTTGAATTCCTCCCATGTGTAAGCTTCCCATTGTGGTGCTGTCATAGTTCTCCTTACAGACTCCCACCAGAAGTCTGCCTCTTCTGTCAGTTGAAATATTGCACAATTCAGTTTCTCATTATCCTCACAACCGATGTATTCAAAAATACGTTCAGTTGCACGAATCCATTTCTCAGCATCCTCAGGAGTTCCCATGCCATCAAATTGGGGTGGATTTTGTTTACGAAAACTATCTTCGGCACGCCTAACCACTAAGGGCGGGTCACGGGGTCTCTCTTCCTCGTGGTTACCTCGATTTTTATTAGGAGGCATTCTATTTAAATAAATTTTATTAGTAGTAATAAGGTTAGCAATGTACATAATCATGATAACCTACATGTCAATATTCATCATTTTAAAATAAATGAGAATCATATCATCCATTCCATGGTCGGCGAGCCATCCAGGTAATCACTTTCTAGATGCTCGTCCTATGCATGATTTTTTTTTCATTTCGTTCTCGTGATCGTACCATGTCATGAATTTACTTCGAACATAACTGTTGGGAACCCCACAGATAATTTAAAGTTTTGATGATGTTATCTCGAAAACACACTTGATATTATTCATGTTCTGTATTATTTCTATTTTGTCTCCTTGTAACAGAAAGCTGAAGCAAGTCTAAGTACCAGAAAGTTGGAGCACGACAACTTTAACAGAAAGTTGAACCAGCAAGTCTTAGACAGAAAGTTGAACCAGCAA
>JAPKLX010000062.1:753225-893818 GCA_026898415.1 Leonotis leonurus
TGAAAAACGAACAATGGAATAGAAATCTAGACTAATAGTGTTTTCTCCCGTGGTCTAAACCCTAGATTTAAAAGTAAAAACGTCCCACGGAAGAAGATGACGACGCTGGTTTAAATATGGGCGAGAATTTCCGCCAGGATAGCGCTCGCTAGGTGCTAGCGCTCACTACCCTGGCCCTCTGATCTGTCTTCCAGCGCCAAGGGGTAGCGCTCGATAGTGGGTAGCGATCGCTACCCCAATGTTCTGTCCATAGTGATCTCCCAGGGGCCAACGACCGCTAGGGGGGTAGCGGTCGCTAGGCCCTAGTTTTGCCTGGTTCAGTTCTTTGACCTAGCGAGCGCTAAGGGCTAGCGCCCGCTAGGTCCATCTTCGGCCAAGCACACAATTTGCCCTTTTCTTCATCTTTTCATCTTGTTTCTCTTTTCAAGCCTCGTTAACCATTTTTGTCGATTTTCACCTACAATGTAACATATAGAAAACCAAAACATCAACTTGAACGACAAACATAAGCATTATGAGACCATAAACACAATGGAAACGAGACAAAAAACGTATAAAACAATGAACTTGTGAAAAATTAATTACGAAACATTAAATATTCTTTGAAAATGATAATTCGGCAGAGATTAGGAAATATTGAATCATAAAACGGTTTAGCATGCGAATAGTAATCGTCTGATTGTTGTTCATAGTGTCAATGTGTTTTCTCGATCAACAATCTCAAGTTCAAGTAAAACAATTAAAAATAAAGAATAAATAAATTAAAATACTTAGTATGCTATAATTGTTACACACACATATATATAATATTAAGAAACAAAAACTCACTGTTATCATATTCTTTTTCCATTTCACTTTCCCGAACATCTTTTTCATCATTAAGAAATTTGTCAATCGGACTAGATCTTAGCCAATCTTAAGTACATATGAGTGTTTGACATGATTTTGTTTCATTTTTAGTCTTTTTGTCGAGTCTAGTTAAGTCGTCTTTTAGTTTATTTTTCGTTATTTTTAGTTCATTTTTATGCCGAGGTTGTGTGTTCTATTGTATCGTTTGATAGATGCGAACAATGAACAAAAGGATGAAGAAATGAAGCCGGACGGGAGCTTGCTAGGAGTTACGGGTAGAAGATGAGAGGAGAAAGAACACGAGAACATGGCAGAATGTGAAATTGTTATGTCCTGCGCAATAATTTTGTTTTAGCCGGTTCTCCTTCGTTACAACTCCGATTTTGGATCCGTTTGCGGCTACGGACTCCTATCGAGACGAGATTCAATCTCATACTTTCAAATTTTTCATATTTTACACAGGCCAGCGGTCGCTAGGCTTGTGCTGCAGCAAAAATAAGAGATTGGCAACTAGCGACCGCTGGGTGCCAGCACTCGCTCCGCGCGCGATCTTATCTCGTAATTTTCTTATTTAAAGTCCTTTTTGGGTGTAGAATTTGGGGAATATTCATTATTTTCCATTTTAAAACCCTATAAGCCACTTTAGACTAGTCTTTCATTGTTTTTTACCTCGGGACGAAAGATTGAGGGCGAGTTTGACGCTCAATCAAACATTCTTTCTTAATAAATTTTATTTAATTATTATCTTTGATTGTTTGAATGGATTGATTTGTCATTATCTACCTAGGATTTAGAATCTCTTAAATTATTTATTGATTGTTCTTTGATCATGCTCTTGATTAAACTTGTTCTTAATTGAATTCAATGCTTAATCACCATTTAATTCTCTTTAATTCCCGATGAGATTGAGAAATAATTCTAGAATTTGACCTAGGTTTTAATAAAACAATAATTCCAAATCGGAAACGTAAGAATTATATTCATTGTTTATTTATGATGTTCCAATTGTGTAAGTCGAATACGTAAGTTAGAATTGTGGCTTAATTACCAAATGTAAATTTAAAGTTAGTAAAACAACTATAGGAAGTCATTAATTAATTGCGAATCGTTGTTCTTAATTGGAGAATTCTTATTAGGGTGGTGTAATACGTGAGTTGTGATTGCCGTCTATTTACGAATACGTAAGTTAGTAACTAGACAAAATTTTAAGAAGCCCTTGATTAACGAACAATCCCATGAATAAGAGCATAATTTAATTGATTATAAATTTTTTTAATTCTAGGCCCTTCAATCCGGAATCTCACTATTTTATTATTCTTGTTATTTATATTATTTCTTGTTTCTCTAGCTTTATATTGGTTTAGAATGTTTATGATTTCACGTTTATTTGTTTTAATTATACTTAGGATTAGAATCGTATTGCTAAGATTTCCATCGAGATTCGACCGAGGTTAACTTGTCGCATGAAATAGACCTCGTATACTTGCGAGAACCTAGATTTACACAATCTAGGTCAAATCAAGTCAAATCATATATTAACATGCAAGCTCCAACAAACTTTCATACATTCAATTCAAGAACATAAACCAATTTCAATTATTAATCACACCAAGTCATTCAATCACAACCGTAATGTTGTCCGTTAACTTAGCCAATCAACAAGTTCTCAATCACGATATACACACACTCACCTCTCCCTAGCATTCATCAAGTCTATTCCCTACTAAAATCTTAAGAAAACAAGTAAGAACATTTTAAGGGCATGATCATTGTGTATAAACATTGATGGTTCTCACGAGTGTCTAAATGTGGTTTCTCATACTCATTATTGAAGATAAGAGGAGTAGAGCCTACGAACTTAACTTATCAACTTATTACGGCCTTCTAGCGTGTTTATCATTTTTTTCTCTAGAATTAAATTCTCCTTTTTTTTTCTTTTTTTTTATAATAGAGGGAACAAAACAAGTAAAAGACTATGGAACATCAATCATAATCTAAATCATGATTGATCACAAGTCAACTAACTAAGCATCATGCCCCACTAAACGAGAATAATTAAACAAAATAGTATAATCATTGTTGGGAACGCCACAAGTTTATATTGTTTTGATGATGCAATTCGAAACAACACTTAGTTAAAGATTTTGTCTTAAAAATGGTAATTAATGTCATCTATTAAGGAACAAGCTAACATATAAAAGGAGCAGATAGTACAGTTTTCACTATCTGTATTATCCTTGGTAAAAGCATTCCTGGACACATTAATTATAAATGTTCTACTAGATTCGTGTTTATCACAGCGATCTGTTACTAGTTTAAAATACAGGTAGCACAAGAATTTTCGATGTGGATGAGCTATTCAAGAATTTTCTCAAGCAGCACAAGAACCAAAAATTCACTGAGTACTTGTTCAGACAATCTGCTCTGACAGGTCATTCACTCGCTGCTCCAAAGAAAACTACACTTTTGTATCCAAGAATAGAAGGGACCATAGAGGTGGATCACACTAAGGTTATTCAGCACATTAACCACGCTGCTCAACAGATGGGATATCCTATTGACTTCAATGACAAGAATTATAGAATGCTATTTAATGGCATTTATGCTAGTTTTGGAGTCCCATCTGAGCTTAGGAGGAGAGAAATGGTGGAAGAAAGGAGAGCACAGTTAGCTGAGCTTTTAAAGAAACAATCTGCTGAGCGAAGCCAATCTCTTAAATGAAGATTCTGCATCTATCTTTTCACTCAAACTGTAACAGCGAGCTGTCCATTCTTGTAATCAATATCTGTAAAACAACTATCAAAATGAATGAAAAGTTAGAAGTGTTTTTGTTCTAAAAACAACCTGATGACAATTACTCTTTGTCCAGGCAATGTTTTACATGTTACTTAATGCTTTATAATTTATGCATTTACTAACTGTGATTTCAACACTTAGTTAAAAATTGTGAAGTGTGGTTTCGACATCATCAAAAAGGGGGAAATTGTTGGGAACCCCACAAGTTTATATTGTTTTGATGATGCAATTCGAAACAACACTTAGTTAAAGATTTTGTCTTAAAAATGGTAATTAATGTCATCTATTAAGGAACAAGCTAACATATAAAAGGAGCAGATAGTACAGTTTTCACTATCTGTATTATCCTTGGTAAAAGCATTCCTGGACACATTAATTATAAATGTTCTACTAGATTCGTGTTTATCACAGCGATCTGTTACTAGTTTAAAATACAGGTAGCTGTCATTACTTGTGTCTAGTATTTTTATGATCCACTTGTTTTGATCTTAGCCTTCACTTATGTACAAGTAATAATGGAACAGATGGTAGTCCTCTATCTGTTCATTTCTTACTCACTGTTCTTTAAGAAGGATAACAGCAAGCTGTGATGTCTACAGCGACCTGTGTGATGAAGAAAGCAGCAAGTGAACAAGTCTGACAGCGAAGTACATTTGACTACAAACAACGTGTTCAATGAAGAAGGTAGCAGATAGTAGTAACAACAGATAGTACTCATCAAGGTTGACAGTGAGTACTCATTGTACCAACAGCTAGTAATCAATGTAGCAGGAAGCAGATAGCACTAACAACAGCTAGTGCTCAACATGTACTCAACAGCGAGTACACATGATTACAACAGCAAGTGAATACGTGACAGCGAGTGCTCATCGAATAAACAACAGTTAGTGAATAACAAAGCATCAACAGCGAGCTGTCCAATTCAAAAGAAACAAAGAGCACATGTTCAAACATACAGCGAGAGGAAGCTCTTCTTATCATTATGGTGGACTGCCGACTTACCTAAATTAGTCATAAGTCATCCACTCAGTGTGTTGTCACATCAACGGTATGTTTTAAGGAATGATGTACAAGATTTTCAAATATCTCTGTAAAATGAATCATTACCAATATGGCAACACATTGGGAAATTGCGTGAAAGGTGGTAACCACTCTCAACCTGGCAGCGCGTGCTTCAACAACTCTGACATGCATTTAATGCCGCCATTAATGCGTTGAAAATAGAGGCCATCGTCTCCAACGGATAGTTTCTTCATTGAGGCTATAAATACCACCTTCACTTCCAGAAAGAAGTACGAGAATTCAAGCAATCAAAGCCTAAACTCTGCTCAAATATCTTCAAAGCTCTCATCATTCTAAACACTCCACCTACGAATTCTCTGAGTGTTCATCAGTTGAAGATTACTTTCTGGAAATTTGTTCTTACATTATTCTAAGTTCAGGATCTAGTTTTGATCAAAAGGTTGTAATATTTTAGATTGTAGTTTTCAATCTAGAAGAAGTGTAATCACAAGTTTTTATCTAGTTTTGATAAACCTTGTGGCTCGTACTCAACGAGTAAAAAGAAAGGAGACATTAGTTGATTTCGATCTAGTTCTGATCGAGCCGTGGACGTAGGGAGGTTTATCCCGAACCACGTTAACTCTTGCGTTCTTTACTTTCTGTTTTACTTCATACTCATCTTCTTCATAATTGCATAAACTTGTTTATCTCTAATCTATTTGTTAAGAAAACGTCTTCAACAAAAGAGCATTAACCACCGTATTCCGCACACAACATTAATCAAGATTAACTTGTTCAAGTTTCTCTTATTAACTGTGACTTTACACTTAAGGTATATTTGAGCTAAGTTGACTCTTCTTGACACGAAGAACCTTCTTGCTAATCCAAGCTTTCTTATATTCTAAGATTGCTTAAACCTTATTAATTAAAAACAAAAACAAGAAAACCTAAAAAGTTGGAATTGGTGTATTCCCCCCCCCCCCATACACCAAACTAGCTCTTTCGGGACCAACAATCATTCATCGAAATCAACCTAAGTCCTACAACCATTCTGTCACATAACAAGGCTTAAACATATTAATAATGATAATTCTCAAGCTACTCATCAGATAAGCTCGAAAACAAAATAAATAATTAAACATGGAGTAGTTTTGACATAACAAAAATAAATAAACCATAAAAGACCTAGAAAGACAATTACCCCCATACTTAAAACATGAAACGTCCTCGTTGTATGAAAAAAAAATGAAAGAAAGGATAATAGACACGGCACAAATAAAAAAAAGGAGAAAAGACACAACCTAATATGTCGGGTCATTTGGATCATTGCATTGATCGGGTGGTGGAAGTGGGATCTAGGTAGACTGCCGAATTTTGCGCTCATCTACAATTCAAGATCGTCATTTTGACTATTTGTTTTATTATGCAAAAAGGGTAAATACTAAAAGAGAAATAATAATGAAATAAAAATTGGACGGAAAGAAAAATATGCTCATTTATTGTCTCGAGCTAGACACGAGATCTTCTCCACAAATCCCTTGGGTTTGTTAAGAAGCATGTTATTCCTATTCTGCATACGCAACCTGCCACCACAACAAACGAATCAAACGCAACTTGCGAGTGAAAATACATAAACAGTAAAAAGAAAGATAAATAAATAACGGAAAATAACGGCACGATTCGAAAAGAAAACACAGAACACGGAAAGGAAATAAAGAACACATATAACACTCAAAATCAAAAATGCCTAAAGCTTTTCCCGAAAACGACCAAATTTGTTAAATCTAGAGTGTACACAATTTAAGTTTAACAATGAGAGCCTCAACCATATTTCAAGTCAACTAGCTTCCGAATTGAGAGAGAACTCGACCCCCTATGCGAAATGCACACTCAGATGTAGCACTAGATATAGGAATGATCAAAAAATCTATAGTTAATTATCTCAGAAATAATCAGAAAGCGCAGACTATTTCTCGACCACCATAGAATAATGTCAAAAAAATCAACTTCAATGGAAGACATCACATACCGACTCTCTCATATATAGAGATGGATATCTAAAATAGTAGCATTAGGTCATTCTTCTCCAACACGTGATTAGCTTAATGAAGATTTAACTCAAAGTTTGCAATAATTAGATCGAGTTGTACTCGTACAAGTAGGCATTAAGGGATATGTATTGACTATTGGTGATATGATTGTATTAACATTCTTCTTATAAATCTCAAACAACTAATCCAATGAGCTTTTAACCTCTCACACCAGAAGGTTTGCCCAATTCTTGTCATACACCGCCTTCAAACACTTCCCCACATGCATATGCTTTTGTCTAAGACCTAATACTGTAGCAACATACATAATCTTGTTCATTCTTGTATGCATGTCCATGTCCTTCAACCAATATTTCCCAAACTTCTATTTCATCTGTGTGGCCATGCTACTGACTTCATAATCTTCATCCAACTCTAACTCGATGATGATATCAAATAACTCACACATCTTTGTAAAAAATAAATGTGGCGTGACATGTGTAGTTCTAGAGACGAGTAGAGTCAAATCATAAATTTTTTAAACATAATCGCACATCTTCAACACATAGAGAAAATAGGCATCTTCAAGCACCCCAAAAAGTCCATCTTTATACCTTTTTGGTTCATATAATTTTTAAATTCTCGATTATTGTACCAAAAAACGAGCAATGTCTTCTCATATGATTGAGTTGCCTCTAGCATCAAGTATGTGGAGTTCCACCTAGTCGGCACATCCAAGCACAAGAACTTTGAGCAATCAATATTGAGAACTTTCACCGTCTTCATGAACTATTGAGTTCTAGTTGGTGAAACTCTTATCCACTTCACATTCTATGAAACTTGTCTCACGGACTTTTCAATCTCCTCTAATCCGTCAGGCATAATCAAATTAATGATATGTGAAACACATCTCATATGAATATACTTGTCACCTATAATGCTTGTACCCCAACTTTCAACAAATTAACTTCATGAACTTGATTGTCATATCATTTTCCGAAACATTGTCCATTGCACAACAAATGACTTTCTGCAAACCCCAATACTCTAATGAAGATATGACTGCAACACCAATGTCATCTCCTTTGTGGCCGATAATCATGCAGAAACTAAAGATCTTCTTGTTCAAGTGTCAATCTTTATCTACAAAATGTGCGATAACACAAATAAAATTTGTGTTATTAATCGACGTTCAACAATTCGTGGTTACAAACACTCTTCCCATGCCCTTTGTTTGAAAAAATGACTTTATTAAAATCTTGCGCTCTAAAAAAATCTACACATAGTCAGCTCTAATAATGTGTATACCTAGAATCTTCAATTCAGGACATAAAACTTCCGACTAATCCTTGAACCCACTCGTTCTACAAATATGAAGGGAATCTCGTCACTAGATAATCATCTCATACAACTCCAATCTGCATTTTTGTTGGTCAAACTTCCAATTTCTCAACGACCCTATTCCTATCCCATAAGTGTGAACTTGGTAGTTTGACATGGATTGATCACTTTCCCCTGCCTTATTTTTCTTGTACGGTTCCATATGTTTTTTATCCCGTTTGTCCCACACTTTGTAGAATCTGCTACAATTAATTTCTCACATCTCTTACATTTTCCCTTTGTAATTGTTTTTGGGGATCTCCATATTGAAAAGTAACAACACTAAATTTCTTCCAATAATTTGACCTTATGGTTGTTGTTTTTTGTTTTTAAGAATCGGGTTGGACTACATCTTCTCCCATTTCTTCTATAGTAACATCTTCTAGGATTTTCATGTTTATTTCATCACTAACCATTTTTTTTAATTTTTGTAATCGTGTGTTGAAGTTATTTACTTCCATGAATTTATTGTTTCAGTTAGTTGTTCAAGGCTACATATGGCGGTGCGCTCAAATAACTATATTTGTCAATGGTAGATGATGACCCATAAAATGTTAGCAATAAATTTTTAAAATTCAAGATTTATGTTCCTTATGTACATATATATAATGCGTTTGGTTAATTTCACAAAATATATTATCTCTAAATATAAGAAGACCGATGAATTAATAAGGAAGTAAAAAATTTAATGTTACTCGTGATTAAATTGATTCTAATTCAAAGCCTATGAATCGGTTCTTCATTCTTATGTACTCATTGTCCTATTTCATCAAGTTTTGTTGTATAAAGAATAACACATGTACAATATAATTATATGACTTCGATATAAATACCAATTAATTATAAATCATACAATTAAGTATGTTTAATAAATTAATTAATTATATTACCAACATAATAATTAAAATATATATAAAATTATTTTATTTTTTTCGACAGATTATTCATCAAGAAATCATTGATAATTTCCGAATGATTATTTTCCCTCGGTAATTTTGACTATCGACCAATATTGTCAACGGATGAATTATGTTAGCAATTCCTTGGTATTTAGTATTGCCGATTAACACACATGGGCGTACACGTCAGCTTAAAACGACGCCTTTCTGACTTAAGATAAACGACGTCGTTTCTTCATTAAGAAAACCGATATCATTTTACAATTTTATAAAACGAAAAAACACATAAATTGTATAAAAGACGTCGTTTTTTAAAGGAAGAAATGACGTCGTTTATCTTAAGTTAGAACGGTGTCATGTTAAACTGATGTGTACGCCCACGTGTGTTGATCGGATCCACGTATGAAATATTTTGACCAAATCTAACCTGATATATTACATAGCTAAAAAATGGTAGTTAGTGTATTGTGTGGCCGATTTTAAAGTTCATGTGCAATACCAGAAATGGTGGTTAGTTTATGTATTTACATGCAATTACCCATTTTTCATTTTACATAGTATATTCTATTTTAAATCTAAAAAACATAATATATACTTGAAAAATATTAAAAATTGATTAATATCATATATTTATATTAACACTTGTTGGTTCTTAAATGAATAAATTGATGAGTGTTTAAATTGGTAATCTAGGAAACTTGATTTTTAGAAAAAATCTATTTAAAATCAAACTTTCAATATGTACTCTTAGTCAATATTAAAATATTTGAATTGAAAGTTTCATTTCGAGTAAATATGCAAAAAATATTATGAGAAAAAATAAAAACACTAATGAGAAAAAAAACACATGGAAAATAATTGTTTAATTAGAGATAAAATATTCTACATCTATCGATCTCGATGTGAATTGAGAATTTTAAATAAATTAGATAAATATATTCTTTGATTGAGCAAGTCTCTACGATGAGTACAAAGTCTATGACAATTTGCTTGAATTCCACGTTCTAGATTTAAAAAATGTTTTGACTTACATTACATGTGAAATTCTAATAACTCTATTTTATAAACAATTCAAAATATTTTTGATTTAAAGTGTTTTTATAAATGTATTCTCTTAATTTTTTCTCGTTGCTATTCCCATGACTTCTTCTTTGTAGGGGTGCATTTTATTTATAGTTAATAGAGATCAGAACTAGTCGTTATGTATAACTATTTGAATTTTGAGTCACTTTACTTTTCTCATTTTGAGTGCATTTGTTTTTCAAAAACTTCTACAGCTCTACCGTTTTCTCAAAATGGTTCTTGTCCTTCAAGGTTGCTCTTTATGTTTGTTCATCATCATTTCTCTTCATTTTCCTCCTTAAACTTGCTCTTCAAGTTTACTATTTTTAGTTTACTTCCATCTAGCTTGCTTATTTGATTATCTCCTCATCTTCCCCGGTAGCTTGTGTGTGCTCCTTTAGCTAGCTCTCCAACTTTCTCTTTCAAATAGCTCTTTAGCTTGCTCTTCTAGCTAGCATGTTCTTTCCGCTAGTTGTCAAGTTTCTGTATCGAGATTCCTTGTCAGACTAGCTTTCTTGCTAGACTTTCTTATCTAGCCTTCAGTCTAGGTATTCATGATGAATCATCACCGGATCAAATTTGAAAACATGTTGGGAACCCCATGATTTATTTACTTGTTTTGATGATGTTTCTCGAAACTACACTTAGTCAATTTTAAGATCTAAAGAAAACCAAGTAGTCATTGTCATCTATTAAGGAATGTCAAGTATAAAAGAAGCAGATCATTTTAACTTAATTACGATCTGTATTATTCTTGTAGAAGACTTCTTGGACACAATGATTACTAAGATGACAAGTATATTCTACATTGTATAGACAGCTAGTCACTAATGCATTGAGCAAATCGTATTTTTGTATTAATAACGATCTACTCCACTCACTTGCAGCTCGCTGTCTTTGTTACTTGTTTTGGTTTTGATTTCTAGAATCTATTTTTCACAGATCACAAATGTAAAAGTAGTTTGAAGTTTCAAACTTACTTATAACGATCTGATTTTTTTTTTAATAGAAATAGCTATAAAAAGGGAACAGATTACTTCTATACTTGTAATTCATTACAAGAGATTGAGCAGCTCGTTCGGCAGACTACAGCTCGCTGTTCATACAACAACAGATCGTTTCAACTTATTACAAGAGGATGAGCAGTTTGTTCAAAAGACATCACCAGCCCGCTGTCAACATAAAGCAACAGATCGTTTTTATCAAAAACGATCTGCTCATCATCATCTCTACAAATATGAAGTATCTAACATTATCATAACCAAAGAGATGGAGGAACAGCTCTATAGACAGCGAACTGCTACTATATCAAGATCAAGTTGCTCCTCACTATAACTACGGTGGACTGCCAACATACCTAAATTTGTCACAAGTCAACCTCTTGGTGTATTGTCACATCAATAACATACTTTAAGGAATGAAGTACGATAATATCAATTTCCAGTACGGTGAATCATTCCCTGTATGGCAATACACTGGGAAATCGCGTGAAAGGTGGAACAAGACTCTCATTTGGCAGCGCGTGTCTCAACAACTCTGCCATGCAATTAATGCAACCATTAATGCAAAGAAGAATGACATCTTCGTCTCCAACGGATAGTTCCTTCAAAGGTCCTATAAATGCCACCTTCACCTCCAGAAAGAAGCACGAGAATTCAAGCCATTATCCTGCTATCACTCTACTAAAACCTTCAAGCTCTCAACGTTCAAAACACTTCCAATCATCCCAGAATTCTCTGTAGTGTTTACTTGTATTTGAAGGTTTACTTTCTAGAAAACTGTTTTTACAAAACCCAAAGTTAGGATCTAGATTTGATCCAGTTGTAATCCTAGATTGTAGTTTTCAATCTTAGGAAGAAGATTTGTAATCACAAGAAATTATCTAGGTTTGATAATTCTTGTGGCTCGTACTCAACGAGTAAAAAGAAAGGAGAAAACTATTGGATTTTCGATCTAGATTTGATCGAGCCGTGGACGTAGGGAAAGTTTATCCCGAACCACGTTAACTGCTTGTGTTCTTTTTTTCTTATTTACTTCTTTATCATCTTCTTCATACTCTTGCATACAAAACTGTGTTGATAATATCTTGAAGTAAAGAAAACGTTTTTCATATTAAAAAGAGCATTAACCACCATATTTCGCACACAAATTTAATCAAGTTTAAATCTATATTTGTTATTCTTGATTATTGTTTTCACGCATAAGGTGTTATTTGAGTAACGTTAAATCTTCCTGACAACAAGATTTGTTTTACTAGTCTAAGCTATCTTATTTATGAAGTGTGCTTAAACCTTATACTTAACCTTAAAAAAAGAAACCAGAAAAAAGGTTGAATTGGTGTATCCTCCCCCCCCCCCCCCTATACACCAATCTACCTCTTTCGGGACCAACAAAACATAATCAAATAATATAAATATTGTAACATGATCAAAACATCAAATTTATTTGACGTGATTTTCTTTTCAAATAGTTTCATCAGAACATTTTGATGTGGACAATATTCCCTCTCATGTTAATAATCACATTATTCATTCTTGAATCGACGTATCTTAGTGGAATATGTTGTTTCTTGTTTTCTGATCTCGTGAATCCATCTGATTCATGAGGATCAATCTTTCAAGTGATGTTGCTTTTTTTTTCTCGTGACTGGTCTGATACCTGCAATTATTGAGTTTTTAAAATTGTGTGAATGTCATGTTCATACAATTTTATAGTATTTTTTTGTATCCAAACACATTTTATAACTCTCATTGAGTTATGAGGTGTTATTTTCCTTCTACTAAATTAATATACAAATTCTTGATTTTTTAGTTTGCTCTTAGATTGAGTTTTAAATTGAATCATTTCAATATATGATTTTTTCCACTATAGCTCCTTGGTGAGCTAGAATTATAACAATATGATATTACAATAGATAATGATATCTCATGTCTATATCTATCTTGAAAGTATTATATTAGTTCCAATAGGAATAGTATTTCACTCAATGAGAGTATGAATTTTGTGAATTTGAGCTAGGTAACCTTAATCTATGCTCAATATTATAACGAGTTTGAGAAGTCACTTTCCGTTAGGGCTGTAAGCGAATCAAACTATTCACGAACTATTTGGGGTTCAGTTCGTTAAAAGTTCGTTCGATAAAAGTTCATTTTCTAAACGAACCGAACTCGAGCCTCGAATCGAGTTCGAATATTTTTACGAACCGAACTCGAGCCTAATAATATTCGGTTCGAAAAGTTTGCGAACATGTTCGAATTCAAGCCTTAACGAACCGAACTTCGAAAAGTTCGCGAACTTTGTAAACGAACCTGTTCACAAACTTAATAAACGAGCCAACCTTCAAATAGTTCGCGAATTTTATATACGAACTAGTTCACGAACTTATCAAATTAATATAAATATATATATATATTAACAAAATAATTTCATAAACGAGATTTTTAACGAACTCGAACTCGAATATTTAGCGAACTCGAGCCAAGTTCAAGCTCGAGTTCGAATTTACTATTAAATCGAATAATTAACAAACCAAACTCAAACCGAACTCGAGCTCGATTTTTATTTATCAAACCGAACTCAAGCTTGGTTTTCAGAACTCGAACCAAACTCAAACCTTTAAATTTTTAAACGAACCGAACTCGAGCCTGACAGTATTCGGTTCAGTTCGGTTCGATTACACCCCTACTTTCCGGTATGTATTTTGAAGTTGAACATTTCTCCATTTGATTTAAACATTAAATTTGGCCTCCACATAATCATGTCGGTTCGATGGTGTCTCAATTGAGTCACTTGATGTTGTTTGATAAGAGGTGTTTTTTCCCTCTTTTTAGTTCCTTTGGGTTTTATGGTATTTTTAAGAATGATTCTAGTTTGACATGCATATTTGCCTCTTTCTCAACCAAAATATTATACCTCATAGATAAATCATCAATTTTACTTTTATAATTGATTCTAATTCAAAGATCATGTTATTATATTTTCACGCCTTTTTTTATTATGTCATTGAATTAAGACGTCAGTTTTTCAAAATGATATCTTTTCACTAATGAGATACGGTAAATGTACTAGCTAAACAAGTTGTTTGTTTTGATGCATTGTGATCATTGTAAGAAAAAAATTAAAAATGGTAACAAAATATTTAATATTAATAGTAGAAAAGAATAGAAGTGAAAACTAAAAATGAAAATATAGATTATATGTAATGCATTTAGAACATTTCTTATATAAATTATATGTATGAGAATATAGGTCGTACTTACCATATAAAAAACAGCCATGTCAGAATATGAAGCAATCACAGTCCTTCATTTAGAACAATAAACCCTTACGGTTAATTACGTTTTTATAATTTAATTAAATTATAAAATATCATAAATAATAAAACAAGGGTATAATGGTACATTTAATGTTATAGAATATTAACATACCATTATTTTTATTTTCGCATCGTGTTGTATACAATGCAATAATAAGCAAAATTAAATCGTCAAGAAAAACATGATATGAAGCAAATTAGATTAGTGAAATTGAACATGAGCAAGAAGACAATGGCGACCGAGATGAGAGAGTCAACACTCCTAGCCAGTGGCGTAATAGGCGGCAGTGCCAGTTTGAACATGAAGATCGCCGACGAGGAGATTGCTAATGATTCTGAATATAAACAAGAGAATGAAGATTAGGAAAGTGGTGATGAAAAGGTAGGACATGTCGGGAGTGATGTCGGGAGTTGAGGTAACGCTGTAGGTGAGAGCACTGAGCAACGAGGCGCAAAAAATCAACAGAATGCTCGATCCCAAAGATAACGTTAGATGATAAGTAATCAGTTCTAATATGCATTGTAATCGCTACGAATATGCATTCTAATCAATTCGCATATGCATATGTTGTTCAAATATGTTATGTAATTACTTTTAATATGCATTATAATTAGTTTTAATATGCATTCTAATTTGTGTAGATTTCTCCTCTACATTCTGATGTTTTTCCTTCCACTTTCTTTTCTAGTTTTATTTTGTAAAATTTTGTGTTTATGCTTCGTGTTGTGTTGATGTATCGGTCGCGATACTATTATTGTAGTTGAAGTTTGGATATAGTTTTTATTTGGCAATTTTTAATTTGAATATTATATGAGTCTCGTAATTTTTGGCAGAAATATTTTTTTACTGATTTGTCATTTGAGATTGTTTATTTGTATGAGATCTCAATCATGAGTATATTTATATATTTATAATGATTTCCATTTTATTAACTCATCATAACTTTTTCATATTAAATTTTTTTTTTATAAATTATATAATAAATTAATGTTTTTATGGAGATCTTTAATCTAAGATGCATTTTTCAAATATTTTAGTTTCGACTTACGTATCAACCACACTTTTCCAAGTAACATCATGATTTCGATGAACAATAGGGGTCCATCAAGTAGACACGGTATTTGTGAAGATCAATGATCGTTAGAATCCAATGTTCATTATGCATATGAGAATTAAATTAGTATTATTGAAATTCAAAGAAAATATAAATGAGGTTTGTTCACTTACACCATATTGCAAGACACCAAAATTAATTGATTTGAATTTGCAACACGCAACCTTTCTGCTAAATGATGTGCTCTAACATCACTTGTTATGTGTGATCCATATGATATAGTAAATTGATTCATAAATAGAAATCTATCATTCTTCATATTTATATACATGTGCCTAAAAAGAAAAGATCATATCAAATATTCAAAACATTAATTGTTAGAAAATAATGATGATGAATTTTGTCATTCTTACCATATATAGACCAAAATGTAATTTTCCATGATTACTTTCAACTTACAAAAGTGAACTACATCTTGATGCAGAATCCGAATGTCAATGTCTACACCAAAATACATTTTTGGAATGATACTTTTATTCTCTTTCCCTAATATGAGGTCTCCATCACACGGTATAATTGTTTAAATGAAGGAGACAACGATGTAAAATAAGCTATCAAATCTTCCTCAACAACTTCTTTGTTAGTCTTCTTCTTAGCAAATGTCTAATTAATCATAATATACTAGAAAATGTTAAAAAAATCATAATAAAATTTTAAAAGAACATTTAAATTTAAATCGAAACTTGCCTCATCTTTTAACACCACAAATTGCATGGACCATGCCACATGGGTGTCTAATGCACTACCTACAGTATATATCTCTTTCGAGATACGATATGGTAATAATACATTTTCATCGACAATTCTATCAATAGACACATGTAAACAATCATTGGGCATTGGATCACCACGTAGCAACTTACTTGCAACAATCACAGTTCCATACGCAACTATAGTATATGTGGACCCTAACTTAAGTGTAACTTATTTCCCCTACAAAATAATATTTGAAGAACTTATTATCATATTATTTAATCAGATAATAAATTTATTAAGAGTTAGACATATACTTGTAATGTTGTTAATTTGTCTACACAAATCACTTCTTCATCCTCATTTTTTGTCTCATAGCTTGAAAGCTTTACAAAACAACTACCCTTTTGTGAGTTGAATTTCACTTTTGGGTTTGACACCAATGTAGCTTCAATTTTTTCAATCTTATCTACAATCCCTTCAATGACTTGATCTTGATGATGGATACGTGTCTCATATTCTTCAAGCACTATTGTTTGCTCAAGTAGTTTTTTTTTTTTTTTTTTGCCTTTTCCAGATCTCGTAAGGACTTCGCATTGGTTTTTTACTTTCTTTCTCATGTACATTTGAAGAACGAAGGACTTACATAATATCCAATTGCACGTAAACGCCCAGTATGTTCTCCTTTATCCAGGACACAAGAGAGCAGATCACTCTCAGTACTTTCCAGCTTGAAAGTTCCTTCTTCCTTTTCACGTATGTAGCCATCCTATCATCGAAAATTTTGTCAGTTATGAAATGATTAAATGTTAAAATAAATAAAATATTATCTTACAATTTTTTCGATGACCATCTTCAAACTATCATCCTCAATGTCTCATTTCTTAGTCATCCTTGCTTTCTTCCAATCTGTTTATTTCTTCATCAACATACAACTCATCTTTCTACAAGAATGCCTTCACCAACGGGTGGTTGATACAACTTTGTATGGATATTTTCGTTAGGCAGAATATAATCAGTGTACATCCTATTCTTCCAAGTCCTCCACTTTACATTTGTTGAGTGTATGCATCCACACTTCCAATTTTCTTTAACGGTGTATGATGACTATACAAAAAATATATTAAAATACATTCAAAAAAATGAACACCTGAAATAAACTTTATATATGAAATATTGCATCCTTTAACAAAAGCAAGATCAAAATTGTATGATAGGAAAAAAAAACACAATGTTTAAAACCAGCAAGGGACAAATGAAAAGAGAATTAAAAAAAAGGCAAATATTCTTGCAAACATCAAAGTATATAAAACATACATATCAGCTCTTTCAAGTGTTGTGGTACTTCTCTCCAGGATTTGATGGTTAACTTGACATGCTCACGAAGAAGCAACCCTATATAGTTTTGCATCTCCGATACGACTTTGCCAATCGGTTGATCATATTTGTTGAACTCCACTTCTAACTTAATTCCTTTAAATTTTCTCTTTGCAAGTTTGTGCAAACAAATTTTCCCCTATTTGCCTTACTTGATCGAGTGCCACCTTTGGATGCTACTGTCCAGTCATTGATCACCACCAGTAGAGGCCATAATCTTTACCCGTAAATAGATTATTATACAATAATGCATGCTGACAATTCAACTTACATCTTGACAATGATGTATTAATTTAATCTATTTTAAATGTTCATATTATGTTCAATAAATTGATTCGTTAAATTACTTATTATCAAAAGTTCAAACACATACCACCATGAATGAATCGTACGTGTCTACAAACATTGCATCTGTTTTAATTTCCTAGCTAAAAGCAATAACTTAATTAGTTGTATTAAATGATATTATGAATATGAGAATATTAGAAAATCTTTTACAGGCCCTTAAACTCCACATAAATGTTTTTTTATTTTATTAATTAATATTACTCAAGATTCAAGAATATTAAGCAAATACAATATCTTGAGATTTTTATCTCACACTTGACTTGCATATTAGTTGATATATAATTAGATTTTATGTTTCACAAGTAAACTATAAATTACATGATAATTAGTTACTTACACTTATCATGCTTTAAAATATTTAATTGTCAATGTTTACATATATTTCTTTCTTCAAATAGTTAAGCATATATTTTTGTACTACACACAAATAAATTACTCCATTCGTCCCGGTAAAGTAGGCCACATGTCCTAATTGGGTCATCCCAATAAAATAGGTCATTTTCTATTTTATGTAAATTAACTCATTTATTTAAATCAAATCTAACTTGCTAATTTAACTTAATTAACCCTAATCTCTGAATAGCTTACATCCCCCCCCCCCCACCCCCCCGCCCCAAAACCCTAGTCGTCGTCCACCTCTTTTTTTCCACCGCCTCATTTCCTTCTAGACATTTTGTCTACCTATTCTCTTTCGTCGACCTTCCTCTTTCGTTCATTCCTTTACCTCTATGGAACCCTAGCAGTCCGCCTCATTTCTTTCATCGCCTATTTTCTTCGTAGACTCTTCGTCTACCTTCATCCTTCGTATTCATCTACCTCTCTGAAAGCCTAAAAGTTTCTATGCCCTTCTTGTAATGATGAAATCACATAAAAAGATATGTTTTTGGGGATAGCAGCCTCGATTACATCAACGACGAGACAAAATCCCTTGTCATTTTTTCCCCATCGCTATCCCAATCCCCTGCCAAGAAAATGTCTCGCATGTCTGAATGGATGAGCAGTACAAATTATGCTCTGAATCTTTTTACACCATATGTAGTCTCTGTGTGAAGAAGCCCGATAGTTTTTCAGATTGGAGTCTGAGCAGATGCGAGGTCAAAGATGGCGCTCTGTCGCAACCCCTACCATCTGCTATGAATAAAAATGAAAGCTTGGAGTGTAAATCTCCAGATTCTTGCTCTGTTGTGGTTTCTGGTGGCGGAGAGGAGTGAGTCCCTCAGATTTGTTGGTTGTGTGACCTTCTTGTGACACCAACAAAGCCCATGTCACATTATGAATATGAGAAGCTCAAATCTCATTTTCTGAGCGGTATATGGTGTCAAGAATCGGTGGATGATGAGAAGGTGGATGTTCTTGATGAGATGGATGTTCTAAGTGGAAGATGAGAAGGTGGATGTTGTTGTCTTCTTATTGCAATTTGGTGATAATTTTTCTTTATACCTTTATGTGTTAATATGTGATGATTAGTTAAGTATGAGCATAGTTTGATTTGCTTGACCTTGGCTTGGTACTGAAATTATATGAATTTTCTCACATTTATTGAAATGATGTGTTGTGATTTGAATGGTGTTATGCATGCTGATTTTTGATGAGTAGTGTCCAGTGACATGATTTTGATGATTAGTGTGTGAATGTTGTTGTGCATGCTGATTTTTTATGTCAAGTGAATTGGATGGTTGGTTCACTAATCTGATGTTAAATCCTTTAAGACTTGTTGCACACCTAAAATCAGGATCTAAATCCTTTATGTGAGGTTTGGCGTTGTCTTGTTGTATGAATATGTGTTTAGATGCATTTGATGGCCGCTTGGCCATAATTGCATGAATTATCTGTGAATTGAAAATGTAAAATAGTACGGCAAGTTGTAGAATTCATTAAAACAACCTCATTAATTTGTTGAAATCATTAAATGCAATAAATGCATTACAACCAACAAGATACAATTACATTGAATGCAACACATTTAATGAAACTCATATAAATAACCACTTCACATGACACATTTACCCCTAGTTTTCCATACATTTTCAATCAAACATTATCACTTCCCATAAAAAAATACACATGACTGAATAGGCTTTGTCTCTAACATGCCTTTTGCCCTATTTTTTATTTTCTCTTCGCCGAAAGTTGTTCTACAAAGGGAAATATGTCTTTCTTCCCATAAAAAATATACACTTCCATTCATATAAAAAGTTGGTCTGCACACTGTACACATAAACATCACTTTTGTGATGACTTTTTTGCTCTTGCATGAACTATGAGGTTCAGCCTCCCCAGGTGTGAAGTAGAACTTGTGGGACTGCTTTGAGATATATATATAAAAAATAAAAAAAATAAAAAAAAAACTATTTATCATCAATGCGTATGGCATGCTCTTAAATTTAAGAATATTGAGTGCAACATCAAACTGTGAAGCTTCTAAAGAAAAACTTAGCCTTAAAACTTTATTTGGAGTTGTGAGGTCAGATTTTATAGCATTCGTGTGAGATTTGATTAGTCCCCCCCTAACCCACCTCCAAAATGTGCTCTTACTTTGATTTATGCCCACTGCTAATTTTATGATGGTAGACCTTTTGAACAAATCTAAACTTTCAATAAGTTCCAAATCAATATGAATTATTTTCTTTCTTTCACTATATTTTCTGATTTATGTTGACACCATTTCTTCTCTCTCTTTCTTTTTTTGCTGCACCCCAAATCCTTGTGATTGACCTCCTCCTCAGTTGAACTTCAAGATGGTCTCTTTCATAATCCTATAATTGGACTTGTTATTGGTGGAATTGAGGAGAAGAAATTGAAGAATGTTGTTTTTTGTATAAGTAGATAGTTGCTTTTGCTACCCCATTTAGATAGTTTGAGAAAGTTGAATGTTTGTAATGAATTGTTAGTGTTAAGATGACCATAGTTGTAGTTTAATTTAGTGGGAAAACTGAAAATTTAGAAATGTACAGTGAAGTGGTGAAGTTTTTTAGGCGCCAATTTCTTAAAATTCTGAAATGTAAAGTGTATGTCCAGATTTTAATTTAATTTTTCATGCAAGTATGTCCAGTTACTTAAATTCATTTAAATTTTCATGCAATTAATTTACGTAATGTTGGATGTTTGTAATGTTGGATGTTAGTATAATGTTGGTAAAATACGTAATGTTGGATGCTGGATGTTTTACAGATTAAACCCATTTTTAATTTAATTGACTTTCAGATTAAGGAAACTTAATTTAATTAATGAATTAAAATTAAATTTGTTAAATTTTCATATTAATCCAATTAATAACTTAAAGATATATCAATATCTTAATTTTAATAACTACATCTCTTGAATACACTAATAGACTAACAAAAAAAATATTAATATGCATGCCGAAAAGAAGTTAACCTATTTTGCCGGGACTGGATCGTAGGGAGGGAGTATATATGAGTAGTAGTTGTTTAGAACAATTAGCATATTCTTTGATCTAACTACGCCATCGGGCCGAATACAAAAAATAAAGCTGATTGTGTCAAGTCAGGTTGGCCCAAAAATAAATTCATATTATTTTAAACCATAATCAAAGCCCATATATTATTTGAGAACCCATATTAGAATTATTTCTTGCAACTCTTTTCTCTTCATCAGATACAAAAAGGAAGAGCCAGAACTTTTGAAAAGAAATGGAAATAGATTATGATTTGCTAATACTTAGACTGAAGCCAGTTAATCTACAACACCAAACACATATTACTACTAGTACCATCAGCCAAAGAAAATAAGTATCATGAAAATCTGAGTGTATAATTTCTCTATGAAAAGGGAAACTGAGTTTCAGACAAGATCAAAAGAGTTTGTTCAAACTAAATCTTATGCTCTCTGTTAGAAAAAGGATTTCTGAGCTAAACAGCATTTGGTTTGAAGATTTGGATTCTAAAATCATGCAAGTACTTTGCAATCATACATAAGCTTCACTACTTCATCAGTTGATGGCACCTATATGTTTTAAGTACCAAACTGCCCCCTCTGATGCTTTTCTCTCCGCGGATCTCTTACGCATTTGAGGTTTACCGAAACTCTCTACGATAATATGCCCATCTTCAGATGTAATGGTGAGCTTGCAGGTGAACCTACATCCAATATTTGAAGATTTAATGCAAAGTAAATATGCTATGCTAGAGCTGAACTCTAAAGTGAGGTGATCAACCCTTTCTTTCATGAGAAAAGTTCTATAGAGCAGATGTATTAATATCTAAGAAAGATTAATTTTTTGAATGAGAAAAGTTCTATAGTTATTTCCTTTATGTTCCCTCTTTTTAGGATTTTTTTTATACTTTGCAAGTACGCAAAGACTACAGATTATTATCGACAAAGAAAACATCTATATTTCGAAGTGAAAAGTATGTCCTTTGAAGCAGTATAAATAAACATTCTACATGACTGTATTTGTATTTGGAGTTTTAGTTATTTTCACAACTAAGCAATCCTTCTTCTTCAAAGCAAAATGCTCAAAAAAGAGAGAAAATCAAATACGTGACTAAGGTTCTTTTCTTTTAAAATTTTATTTATAAGAAAAATATACTAATAAACATGCCTAGAACAATCAATTGTCGCAAGACTCACAGTTTTTTATGATTGGGCGTTTCCTCTTCGTAGCATTCAAATACAGGCATTTTCCAATTATATGCAATGCACAACAAATTCACATAAAATCTCGCCTCAACCCTTTCGTTATAACCTGCACAAAATTAACACACAATTGTTCCGATTATCATTCATCAAAGATATGTACTTTCTCTCTCTAAAATCAACTTATCGCTCTAAGAACAAATAGAAATCAAGAATTTGAATCCAAATTAGGGGTTTTCAGCCCATATAAAAATTGCGGTTTTTTTTTTCCTGAAATAATAAATTTCAAGGGCGATTGAATTCCATTCAATCAAGAAAAGCACTAGTTTACCTTCATGTTGAGCGGCGGCAGGTTGAGATGGGGATTGAGTGACTGAGGCAATAAAGGCTTCGTACATGTTTCTTGGGGTGCAGATTTGGGGATTTTTGAACTCGTTATCCATCATCTTATTTGTGTGCGATTGAAAATGATAAATTTCTTCGGCTCAAAACTATTTGTGAGAATCGCAGAGCTACTTAAGTTTTTTTTTTTTATTACTTTCAAAAATAGGGCTACACAGCCTACACGAGTTTTCAAATTTGAAAAACATAGTTATATAACAAGGTCCAACTTTGGGCGTTTTTTCTGTGGAAGGTGATGACTTGAAAAAAAGGTAGTGTCGTATTGGATAGTGGTGGATAGTGGAGTGATGTTTTGAAATAGCAAAAAGCGAAGGAGTTACAAAAATGTTATCTAAGTAGTAAAATAAAGTTGGACCCACCAACTTTATTTACTTTATAGTTTTGTATTTTTTTTTTCATTATTATTATGATCGTAGGGTTTATCAAATATTTAAATTTAAGATAGCACCAAAAAAAATAGGATAGTTAAAAAAGTTGATTGTTGATGATGTGTAGCACATTTAACACATACTATGAATAACACCATAGTAAATGCTCTAATATTCACGATAAATAATACTCCCTCTGTCCCACTAAATTAGACCCATTTGTATTAAAATAATACACTCATCAACTTTTCAAATGGGTCTAATTTAGTGGGACGGAGGGAGTATAAAATGTGTTAAAATAATGTAAAATGCGTTTTTAGTAGAGAGATACAAATAAAACTCAAAATATTTAAGATTCATTTAAAAGTGCATTTAGGTATTGATAAGATAGATTAAATTTAAATTAAAACCATAAGATAATTTTTTATTTTTTTATAGATAAAAAATATTTTTTCTTTTTCTTTTTTATCCATATAAATAATTAAAAATACTTGAAAAATACTGTTACTCTTCACCAAAATCAATCTTAAATCTTTCAAAAAAATAGAAATCTCGAGGTGTGAATTTGCACTGATTGTTGATTGACACCAACCAAATTCAATTCAACAATTTTATCGATAATATATATATATATATATATATATATATGAAAATAAAACTATTTTACCACTTTCTTCCCGATTTACCCTTTTCTTTTTATTTTATTTATCTTATTATTTTTTGGGTACTATATGAGAAATACCCTCTATTCTAACTAAAAATGAAAAATATCCATTTTCTAAGTTATCTATGAAAAATACCCATTTTTATGTTGAAATTCCTAAATTACCCTTAGTCACCTTTTGTTTTATATAAAATGTCTTAAAATCAATGTAATGATTGACAAATAATTTGATTTAATCATTGTGAATTTTTTTTGACATGAAATTAAACAATTATAAAACCACGTGTAGGGCTTTTGCAGTTGTGAAGTTATTAATCATTGTAAGTTATCTATTAAACAATTACACATAGTGAATTTTATATATTTGATTTAATTAGAATAATTTAATGATAATAATACATGATATCACAGTGTACATTTTATAAAAGATGTGTAAGTGTGAATTTTATATATTTTTTGAAACAAACAACTTTCTAAATTAGTAACACGTACACATCTTCAAATTATTTGATGTAATCATTGTCAATTTAATTTTATTTTAATCACGTATAAGTGTGAGTTTTAATATTTTTTTGAAGCAAATAACTTTCTAAATTAATAATTGTTTACCAATGCAATTATTCATACGTGTGAACACGTATAAGTGTGAATTTTATATAGTATCACATGCTATGTGAGAAATCAAATAATTGAGATATGAATTGTCTTAAATAATTGAACCATTCCATTTCTCTCATCCTTTCATTTATCCACATATGTCTTCTATCATTTGAAAGTGAATTTCACTACTGCAAAAGACGAGAGAGAGAGAGAGAGAGAGGGAGAGAGAGAGAGAAGAAGAGAATGAGACAACCACGTCACGTGCTGATTTGGGTGAACAAAAGAGGTAATGCTAAATTTTAACCCGTAGTTTCAAAGAATAATATGTTATGAGTTTGATGAGCTAAAACCCTGTCGTGAAAACATGAATTTTTCTAAAAATCATGTCGTTATTTTTGCAAACACGACCTTTTTACATTCAAACGTCCGGATTTTATCATTTATACAAACTGTGACGATAGGATTTTCATGATATAGCAAGAACATAACATAAGAAGTTGAAATAAAAAAAAACATAAAATCCGGTCGTTAAAAATGAAAACCCGGTCGTGGTATGGTCGGGTTTAAAAATGATCAAATTAATTATAATTATATGCCTAAATCTAGTTAATTAGTTATATGAAAATACAATAATATAGTTAGTTAATATATTGTAATTAATTATATGATATTAGTGGTTTATCTCATAAATTATGTTATTAAAAAATAATATTTTATATTTTTTATATGTTAGACCTTGTTTAAGGTGATTTTCATTATAAATAAATTATGGTATATCGAATTAAGGTAAGATATACCGAAAGTAAATAAGTTTTGGTATACCGTGTAAGAAAGGTATACCGAAATAAGGTAAGGTATACCGAAAATAAGGTAAGGTATAGGTATGTAAAAATGTCATATCGAAAGTAAGGTACACCGAACTAAGGTATACCGAAAAGTATGGTAAGGTAACAGTATGGAATTTTTCATACCGAAGGTAAAGGTAAGGTATAAGGTATGACAATTTTAGTAAGGTATACCGTACCGCGACACCCCTAATTGTGTGTGATGGGTCCACTTGCTATATAAGAAATGTTTCAAATGTAAATCATTTTCATGGACATCATAAAATGGCAAAATGTAAACCATTTTCGTGGACGGGGAGTATATTTTTAACTTTATTTACCTTATTGTCTTTTTATTTTTCTTTAATTTTAAATTAAATTATGACATTATAAATAAATAAAAAATATATAAAATACAATTGTATGTCCAAATCAATAATTATTTTTCTTTAATTTCATTAAAAAATTATATTTATTAAAATAATGTCATAATAAATATAATTTTTTAATGAAATTAAAGAAAAAAATACTTATTGATAATATGAAAAAAATGAAGATTTTAAAAATTTTAATATAATATATTTTTATTTAAAATATATATATATATATATATAAATCACTTTATTCATTATATATTAACGATATATTAAAAAGAGACTAATTAGGAAGTTGGGGGGACCGAGATAGGGGTGTGGACAAATAAATAAATAACTTAAAATTAACTAATTGATTAATAAAAAATAATAATTAGAAAGTAGGGAGTGGAGAAATGAATAGTTTATCATTAAATAATGTAAATAAATATATATTATTATAGGTAATTAGAAATAATAGATATTAATAAATTAATTAATGAGATAATAATTAGGTAGTGGAGAGTGAGTAAATAAAGTCATAATTCTCAAATTAATTTAGTTATATTTTATTTGATTTTTTTTGTTATGGCAGTTACAACTTTATATTAAATAAATCAAATTAATAACTTAATGAAATGTAAATAAAAAACATATTTAATAGAGTGGACTTATATCATGTAGACTATTTTTAATTATGCAGTTTTGATGTAGTATTATTCTTGCCTACTATTAGTTCATTCTTAATGTTAAACTCAAATTTTTAATTATCTAATGAAATTTACCTATTTTAATTAATTTTTCATGTCATCTCAATTACTAATGTATATTAAATAAATAAAATTAGTAATTTAATAAAATATAAATAATAAATATATTTCACACATGTGCTAAAAGTCTAAATTAAATAGTTTCAAGTCGAGTTGCACCTTAAATTATAAAATATGCACCCTATATTTATTAAGTAATCTTCAAATAAAATAATATTCTCTTTATCCCGCTAATAATGACTTATTTACATTTTACACGACTACGAAGAAATACTTAATATTTTTCAATTACACAAAAAGTAAGAACGTTACATCTAAGCAAATTTTTACCCAATCAAAAAAAATGAATCATTATTATTAATGGGATATCCCAAAATGAAAAATGAGTCGTAATTAATATGACAGAAGGAATATGTAATAAGAAAATTTGTATGTATTTGTTACGTTAAAAAGAGGAACTAATATATAACAACCTATTTACAATCTTTAAAAATATAATATGTGGGTTTGACACTTATCATATCTAATAAGACTATTTTCGTTTGAATTGTTTGATTTCATTAAACATTATCAACTTTATTTATATTTTAAAATAATAAAAAAATATACTAACAAAAATAATTGTCCGTGCAACTGCACGGGTAAAAACACTAGTAATTTGCAACAACAAAATAAATTCACATAATAATTAGTTGAATTTTATGGCAAGAGATGAGCATTAAATTTGTCTGCAAATTCACAAGGGGTAATAGAATAATCCATTGTAATCGGATACGAGATTTAGGGGTGAGAATCGAGACGGGATCGAGAGTTTCGGTCCCGATTCTGAAGTCTCGATCTCGAAAAATAGTTAATTATTTGTTCCGATTCTGATCTCCATCGGGATTTTGGGACTCTCGAGCTCTGAAAGTGGGTAATTTTATGTCTTGGTCCTGAAATTTTTTTTCCTGATTGGTCCTAAAGTTCAAACGGGATCAAATTTTTTGAATTTTAAAATTAATTTCGGAAAATCAGGAGTCCCGTTCAAGATTTGGAACTTTCGAGTCCCGAATTTTTTTAATTTTCCAATTTTGGTCCCGATTCAAATCCTGTCGAGACTCGGATCGGGACCAGAAAATCTCAAATTCTTACCCCTAACGAGATTGCCACTGTTGTGTTCACAAGGAATTCTATCGTTGCATTATCAGATGATCTATTTTTGTCTAATGAAGGCGTTCGCAAGGAAATGTATTTTTATTAAAGATTTATTCTACAAAATATTTTTGTCCAAACTCTCTGACTTACTCTGCAAATATTTCATATACATGTATATGGACGTTCACAAGAAAATCTTTACCAAAAATAAAACTGATACAAGGGAATGCATGACGGAACATTGTTGATAGAGTTCATGTAATTCTAATGCGCAGATAAAACATGTGATTTTTAGAACATGTAATTCATGCTTCAAATATAATGAATATGATTGCGAAAAATGACCTAGACATACTCCTGCGGATTCAAAATTCATACATTTCACTATAGTAAACGGACTAATGTTGATATATATAGGAGGTAATCTGAATCTCCATCATCTATTGGATCACGAATGAAAGTGGATAGTCTTAATCTCCACCTCGGGTGAATCACGAACAAAATTTCAACTTTATGAGACTTCTATTGTCCACCTACAACTTGTATATCATGTGAGTGAAAAACTAACGAACTTCTAAAAAATGATGTGATAAAAAAATTCAGTATGTTTATTATTAAAATTCGGCCACCCGACCTTTAAATAGGGGTTAGTGGGCTAGCTTATGGTTTTAAAGGAGGATGTGCTCAAATTTGCAATATAAAACTTAGTCCTTTAATATATCCAATAAATTCTTAATTATGATATAATTAAATAATATCAATAATTAATCAATAATATATTATATTAAATGAATATATTTATCAATTCCACTATAGAATATATACCGAAGTATTTATCATACATCCATATTAGAAACTAGTGGTAGGTTCTTATACAAAATGAAGAAACTAGGATTGTTATGAGCCATGATTTGTACAAAATTTAAGGCTAAGATTAAAATTTAACAAATTTCAATATAATTGAAATAAGTTACAGAAGTGTAGAAAAGAACAATTATAATTCATGATCTCCTCTTTCTTATTTTCAACTTATTTTTTAGGGGAACATACCAAAATTAATGATTATAAATCTATTTCTCAAATCTAAATTTTGTTTGATTTTAGCAAGTGATTTTAAAACCACGTATACTTCTATTATTGTGGTGTATGAATGTTAAATAATCTATGCATTATTTAATTACTAAATAACCAATGAATAATAATTTATGCATTATTCATTACAAACAAACCTTATGTATTATCAGTAATGCTCCACCGCCCGCGGCGGGCACATCTTAATGTGCCCGCGGCTGATGTGGCAATGCCACGTCATTGCCACATCAACATGTGAGTTACTATATTTTCATTTCTTTGTTAAATTTATTTTTTATTATTAATTTTTATTGAATAGTATTAAACTATACCCTAACCAATGAACCCTAGTCGGAAAGTGATAATTAATAAAAAAAATATTAAGAATTTAATATATATCTACATGGCATGTCACATCATTCGTGGGCGCATTAACCCCGCCCGCCGCGGGCGGGTGAGCATTTTCGTATGTATTATACATATATAATAAGCAATGTGATTGTGCAAAATAAGCAACCTCTTACGCTTTTGTAAGCAATAAAAATAACAAAATAGCCTACACAAAATATGCAATTATAAACAATGCTAACAACACAAAATAAGCAATGCTTTATATATTTATAAGCAATGTCAACATACAAAATAAGCAATACATTTCTAACTATTAGATTAGACAATAAGCAATTACATACTTTGCTTTTAGATTAATTATATGTGTAATGCATAAGGAATATTTAATGATTTAATAAGAATTATGCAAACACAATAATTAACAAAATTGAATTTTAATTCGGTCAAAGTATTAAGTAACTGGTCGCACTATATAACACGTAAATAAATAAATGTAATATATAGCAGTCGAGTATCGTATCCACATAGACTGATAAATGAAAAAATACTGATAAATTCTTTTAGAAACTTAATTATTATCTAGGCAAACAAATATATGAATAAAATCGAATTAATATAAAATAGCCTACGGGCTCGCGAAGCAATAGAATAAAACTAGTTACCATATTTTAATCTTAATGCATGTGAAAGTTCGCATAAATAACCACATACTTCCGGATATAGCAGTCTATGATAGTGGACTAATTTAATCACTATCTATGCTAGGTCTCAAGAAAATTAAACTAGTTACAAAAAACACATAAAGAATAGCCTCCTACAGTTCACATATTTTCGCTAGATCTCAAGATGAAACATGTATCATACATTTGTGTGGTCGACTATGAATTCAATTCCGGACATCAAAATCATAAATAGCATGCAATAATAATGGTCAATTATCAAAACATGAGAATTAAAATCACGAATCATGAACAAACATAGGAAGTAAATTTAAAAGATAATATTACGAATCCATTAATCAAAATAGGTCTTACAAAACTCCTAGAATCTCAAATCGTTTAGCTACGCATAATAAAAGTAAATACTAGAAAGTAATAAATAACATGAAAAATACCTTTGTAGAACTCTTGATCTTTGGGTTGTCAATCCTTGATCACGATCTCTCCTCCGGGACGTAGAAAACTAATCTAGAATATAAACTATAGAAAATAAAAGTGTCTAAGGTGAAAAGAGATCGTCGAGGGCTCTGGAATGAGGCCCTTATATAACGCATAGAGCGAGAATTAGAGATAGAGTTGGAAATCCCACTTTTAAAACTGAAAAACGAGGTTTTTGCACGACTTCGGCGATCGCCAAGCCGGATCACTGAAGTCACACTTAAATTTCAGCAACTTCGGCGATCGCCGGCTAGGTCGTCGAGCTTGCTGTTCTTCCACGGCGACCCCAGCGCGATCGCCGTTTTTTTTTTCTTGACTTCGGCGAACGAAGTCCAGATTGCCGAACTTGCTGCTTCTTGGTTTTAAATGTGATTTCTCGTGCCTTGCGCACTCGGGCTTCGACTCTTGGTCCATTTCTTGGCCCGACACGCATCTTTGTGTTTAGCCTCTTTTTAATCTTCTAAACTCATATTTTTCGTGTCTTTATTCGTGTTGTTTTCCCTCTTTGCATGATGTTTCGGTACGATTTACATTTCATTTTATGTCTCAGGATCATAAGCATAAACGAGTGTTGAAGTTGGAAAAGAGACGAGAAAAGATCGAGAAATGACGAAAGTGTAAAGACTAGTGTCGAGAGCACTAGTTAGCGGCCGCTGACTAGGTGGTGCGTGCCAAGGTCAAGCCACAACCGAGCCAGGGCGCGAGAACCAGGGTGAGCCACGGTCAGCGGTCGCTGACAACGTGGCTGACTCGGTCAGCGCCCAAGGGCCGCGCCCGTGACCCGGGAAACCGTGCCACTCAGCGGCCGCTGACTTTGAGAGGTCTCTAACCTCTCATTTCTCCTATAAATACCTTATGCATTTCTCATTCGATGGACACCTTTTTCGACACCGTTTTAGAGATCGTTTTCCAGACCTTCTTCGGGTCTTTTTTCAAGACGATTGCACTTATATTTTGAGCACCTCTCGACCTATTATTCTAGGATCGAGACTTTTGATTTCTAGTTAGTCATTGTTAGTTTTAGTATTGGATTTCGAAGGATAGCCGATCACAACATTCTAGTTCGTATTTCTTCTTTAGTTTTTTATTGTGGATTCTAGACCGTTCCAGTTATTAATCAAGTTTGTTTTCCGTGTATCATTCCAGCTTCGTTTATTATCAAGTTCATTTATTCGTTTATGCTTTCATCTTCTTATTTATGCTACGCTCTTTTCGATCTCAAATTCCAAAGTACTTTCTGCATTCTTTTGATTCCGATTTCCATGTTAATTGCATTCTTTTAAATTCATATCTCGTTTTCCTAGTTAGACAATTCGTTTCTTCATTGATTTCCATTAGTTTAGAGTTTACTTTCTTTTGTTATTTATCTTCTGTGCCTAGTTTTAAAATCTTCAACATCCTTTTACTTGCTTTCATTTTTGAATAAAGAATTAAATTGCCCTGCTAAGTCTTCCTTGATAATACGACTTGAGTTGGCTTATCATTGCTAGAAAAACTCGTTAAGATTGCGAATGACTCAAAATAATTTTAGTCGAACAAATTTTGGCGCCGTTGCCGGGGAAGGCTTTAGGCGATTTAATTCATTGTTGTTTTTTCTTTGTTTTATTATGTTTACTTATTTCTTCTATATTGTAACGTTTTTTTTGAGTGATGTGTATGCAAGGTCGCCGCAGTGCTAGAAAGCCTTTGACGCCCTTCATCGACAACATAAATCGGAAGCGTGAGATCCTAGCCACCGTAGAAGAAGACATCGAGTACATTGATGAATCCTCACTATCGTGTTTATTCGAAGAGATGGCCGATGAGATTATTGACGAGAGACCGCTACATGGGCTACTTCACTAGGCCCAAGTTCGGCGCCACCGCTACTTCAACCATTGTTCATTCCACCGCTGTCCGTAACTAAGAATGGAAGCCACACCACCAATCACTGCTCCCAACCTACCATGGACTACCGAGTGAAGATGTCTTGATTTTCATCCGAGAATATTGCACGGTGGTGCAAACTTTCCCGCTTCACTCACTGACGGAGGACAAGCTCAAATTGAAGTGTTTCCCTTACACTTTGAAGGATAGGGCCAAATCTTGATTCCTATCTCTTCAATCCGGATCACTTACAAATTGAGCATTAGTTTGTGAGAAATTCATGTTGAAGTACTACTCGCATCACAAAACTCAAGCGGTACGTACTAAGATAATGAATTTCACACAACCCAATGACGAGTCATTCCATGAGGCGTGTGAGAGATTCCAAGAGCTACTACAGCAGTGCCCACACCATCAGATGACACTAGAGATGCTATATCTGTTCTTCTATGACGGTTTGCTCCAAATTACTCAATTTATGGTGGATAGTTTATCGGGACGAAATATTGCAGTTAAGACGGTGGAGGAGATGAATGAGATCTTTGAGACTCTAGCTGCAAGTTCACAACAAAAATCCTCTCGATCGCAACAAATGGAGGCCAGTGCAGTGACAACCAATCCCGATCTCAAGAAGCAAATGGCAGATATGATGATGAAACTACCAGAATTAAAGATGAACCGACCCCCATCACCATCTGTTCAGCAACCTGTACTTGAGCCATGCGGTATTTGTAGCGACTATGGCCATATGGTGGAAGAATGCCAACGAATGGCAGAGATGACTGTCGAAGGCGAGGCAGAAATTTATGCCGCACAAGGATTCATGCCTCAACCACCCCTCAGCAAAACACATGGAGAAATCAGCAAAATACGGGGTGGAGGCCACAATTTCAAGGTCAAGGAGCGCATAATTTTCAAAATTGACATCCTCAGGCTCCAAATTTACAGCTGCAGTACCAGCGCCAACTACAGCCGTATTATCCACCACAACCACAACAACAAACTTTTCCACCGCAGCAGCAACAATTTTATCACCATACGAATTAGCAGCACCAATATCCAATGAAGCAGTTTTCACGTCAAACTATGCCTCCTCAAAAATTATCTCTTGAAGATAGTTTGACTGCTTTTATGCAAGAGAGTAAACATGCTCGAGAGGCACAAGACGCTACCATCAAACACCTTGAGACTGTTATGGGAAAAAATTTCAGGTGTAGTGAACTAGTTGCAGCAAAATAATCAAATAGGCAAAATTTCGAGGCAGGGTCATCAACCCCATCAAGCTCAAGCTGTGACTGTGTTGAGTGGAAAAACGGTGGATAACAAAGTGGAGATGCCACCTTTCACTATTGACAAGGAGGACGGGCCCCCACCTGAAGTGGAAGAGCCAAGTCCGGCGAGAAACTGCACAAGACAGCGAATCTGTATGTTCTGCCGATTCCTTATCCCAGCAGGCTAAGGAACGCGAAGCACAACCAGCAGGTTGAGGATTTTTATAAAATGTTGTCCAAGGTAAACGTGAATTTACTCTTTTGGAAGTCATCCAAAATTTTACCGTGTATGTCAAGTTCTTTAAAGAGTTGACGGCGAAGAAGAGAAAATTCGGTGATCAAGAAGTGGTGACAGTCTCCGAAGTGGCGAGCTCCATCATGCAGCAGCCCTTACCTCCTAAGAAGCACGATCTAGGTAGTTTTGTTATCAATATTGCGCTAGGAAATGGTAAGGAAGCATCGGGCATGTTAGATTTAGGAGCATAAATTAATTTGATGTCACACTCTATTTTTAAGCAATTGGAATTAGGTGAACTAAAATATACTCGCATGTGTTTGCAGCTGGCCGATAGATCCGTTAGATATCCTAGAGGTGTCATTGAAGATGTTTTAGTGCAAGTAGGTGGATTGATTGTTCCCGTTGATTTCGTTATTTTAGAGATAGGAGATGTGCATGAAAATGGTGTTGAGCATACACTCCTTCTAGGAAGACCATTCATGGCCACAACTGACACTTCGATTGATGTTAAAAATGGCACAATTAAAATGTCTGTTCTAGGAGAGGAAATGTCTTTTTCTCCTCATAAGTGTCGCACCATACCATCTACTAATTTTTTTGATGATTTTTTTTACGTTGATACTATTGATTCATTGGTCGAGAGTTCTTTTTTGCAGGATTTCACGAATGAAGAAGTTTTAATCCAGGAAATTGTAAAAAATCCATCACTTAAGCGAAACCTAAGGAGACTCCAACACATGACAAATTGGAACTCAAGAAACTCCCCATTCACCTCAAGTACGTTTTCTTGGAAGAAAGAGAGAACAAACCCGTCATTATCTCATCTGAGCTAACAAAAGACCAAGAAAACTTACTACTTCCAGTTCTCAAAAAGCACAAACTTGCTTTTGGATGGGGCCTAGCGGACATTCGCGACATTATTCCTACTACATGCATGCACCGCATCAATCTTGAGGAAGAAGTCGTACCAAAACGAGACAACCAACGATGACTTAATCTAATACTCATGGAAGTCGTGCAAAATGAGATATTTAAATTGTTGGTGGAAGGAATCATCTATCCCATTTCGGATAGCGAGTGGGTGAGCCCGGTACACGTGGTACACAAAAAGGGAAGAATCACTGTGATCTTAAACGACAAGAAAGAGCTTGTTCCTCTCGACCCTTCACGGGGTAGCGGATGTGCATTGACTACCGCAAACTAAATGCCGCCACCAAAAAGGACCATTTTCCTCTCCCTTTTATTAATCAAATGCTAGATAGATTATCCGGACATGATTTTTATTATTTTCTTGATGGCCTTTCAGGATACTATCAAATCGCCATCGCACCGGAAGATCAAGCCAAGACGGCGTTCACGAGCCCATTCGGCACATATGCGTATAGAAGAATGCCATTCGGACTATGCAATGCACTCGGTACCTTTCAAAGGTGCATGATGTCTATATTCTCCGAGATGATAGGGAAATTTATCGAGATCTTCATGGACGATTTTTCGGTATTTGACTTATTTTTTAATGATTGTCTACTTAAAATTGAGAAAGTGCTTGAAAGATATGTTGAAAGTGGTCTAACTTTGAGTTGGAAAAAGAGTCACTTCATGGTTAAAAGTGGCATTGTTCTAGGTCATATTGTTTCTGAGGTTGATAAGGAAAAAATTGAGGTTATTGAAAAATTACCTCCACCGAGAGATGTCAAGGGCATCAGAAGTTTCTTAGGTCATGCAGGTTTTTACCAACGTTTTATTAAGGATTTTTCTAAAATTTGCCAACCACTTTGTCATTTACTAGCTCAAGATGTTCCCTTTAATTTTGATGATTCGTGTTTGCATGCTTTTAACCTATTGATAGAAAAGTTGACTTCTCCTCCCATTGTTATTGGCCCTAATTATTCTATTCCTTTTGAGATCATGTGTGACGCATCTAATTTTGCAGTTGGAGTCGTTTTAGGTCAACGAGTTAATAATATGCTTCGTGTAATTTACTACGCCAGTTTGACCTTGAACTCGACTTAAGTAAATTACACCACCATGGAAAAGGAGATATTCGCAGTAATATTTTCCTTAGACAAATTTCGATCTTATATTTTAGGATCTAAGGTAATTATTCATAGTGATCATGCGACCTTGAGATACTTATTGACCAAACCCCAAGCTAAGCCTATGCTAATTAGATGGGTGTTACTTTTGCAAGAATTTGACGTAGAGATAAAAGATAGGAAATGAAGTGAAAATTTGGTGGCCGATCATCTTTCTAGACTTTAGCATTCTCATATTGATACATCTTGTGCTTCTGACAGTTTTCCTTATGAGAACATTTCTGAAATTGATTACTCCTTGGTATGCCGACATTGTAAATTACCTAGCATGCAATCTACTTAGACCCGGTCTAACCTCCCAAGAGGAGAAACGATTTCTTCATGTATGCATGCAATATTTTTGGGAGGAGCCTTACCTTTTCAAGCTTGGTAAGGATATTGTAATCCGACCTTGCATTCCGGATTCCGAGCAAGAGCAAGTGCTTCGTTTCTGCCACAAATCCTCATGTGGAGGCCATTTTGGAGGACAAAAGACGGCACATAAGGTTTTGCAAAGTGGACTCTTTTGGCCAACTCTCTTCAAGGACGCTCAAGGATTTTATTTGGCATGCGATAAATGCCAACGAGTTGGAGCCATAAGCCGCCTCAATGAGATGCTTCTTCAAAACATCTTGGTAGTAGAAATCTTCGACGTGTGAGTTATTGATTTCATGGGTCCTTTCCCTAAATCTTTTGGATAAGAGTACATTCTATTAGTTGTTTATTATGTGTCTAAGTGGGTTGAAGCTATCCCCACTAAGACTTGTGATGCTGATATTGTTCTCAAGTTTGTTCAAGAAAACATCTTATGTAGATTTTGATTCCCTCGAGCTATCATTAACGATGGGGGAAAGCACTTTTGCAACAAGTTGTTCGAAAAGTTGATGAAGAAAAATAAGATCACACACAAAGTCGCCACCCCATATCACCCACAAACCTTGAGGCAAGCCGAAATGAGCAATATGCAAATGAAGGCCATATTGGAGAAAACCGTGAAACCATCCCGAAAAGATTGGGCAATGAAGCTAAACGATGTCTTATGGTCATATAGGATGGCTTTCAAAAGCATTCTTGGGATGAGCCTGCACCGTCTTGTGTATGGGAAGGCGTGCCACTTGCTGGTCAAAGTAGAGTACAAATCATATTAGGCAATCAAAGCAGCTACATACGACCTCGACAATGCCGCCGAGAGGAGATCACTCCAAATTTCTGAGCTTGATGGGCTTAGAAACGATGCGTATGAGAGTGCACGGATTTACAAATATAAAGGGAAGCGGATCCATGACCGCCGAATTGTGCACAAGAAATTAAAACCGGGAATGAAGGTTCTACTTTTCAATTCTAGACTTCAGCTATTCCCGGACAAACTCAAATCAAAGTGGAGCGGCCTGTTCGTGATTAAGGACATACTACAATCCAGAGCCATAGAACTATATAGTAACGAAGGGGAGAAGTCTTTTCGCGTGAATGGACATCGGGTAAAACCGTACATTGAAGGCGACTCCATGCCTGAAATTATGGAGTCAACGCCCATCTCCGATCCCCCGTTGAACTAGTTCCACCCCATCGATCTAACGAAGTAAAACAAGCGCTTCGTGGGAGGCAACCCACGCCTGTTTTCCCGTTTTTAATTTTTTTATTTATGTTTATTTTTCTTCGTTCCGTTAGTTAATTTTTATTATTTTTCTTTGTTCATAGGTGTTATTGAGTTAGGAGGAAACCGAGGCGACACACACAATGAAATGAAAAATCACACCTCGAAAAAGTCCGGACGAGAGGCAAAGTCAGCGAGCGCGGGACACTCAACGTCCGCGGAGGTGAAAACGAGAGATGCAACAACAATGGTCGTCTTGGACCTTTAGCGGAGCACCCACCCACCCTTCTCCCGACCAACAGTGAGACATCGTCTTGCTGTTGAGGTACATTTATTGCCTTATTTCTTTTCGTGTGAGTGTGTGATTGGCTAACCTGTATTTTCCCTTTGCTTTGCTTTCTAGTTTTCTTTTTCAGGTTTTTCTTTCCGTTTTATCACTCCGAATACCGCAATTCAGAGACATTTTCTCTATCCCTGCTCTATAGTTCTTTACTTTCTGCAATGATGACATTGCTCTATTTTTATAGGGGGGAGGGTTGTCTTTTTAGTGCGTGCATTCGTCGTTTATTTTAGTGTCTTATCTATGCAAAATCTTGATTGTTTTAGAGCTATTTGGTCTTGATATCACGTGGTTAAATTGAGTCGTGACATATGCTTGAGATATGATATGATTTGAAAACCTTTATTGATTTGACTTGACTCCTGTTATGAACGTAGATGAACTATGAATGTGTGAAACATTATGACCAGATTATTAATCTTAGTAGAATGATCGAGATAGTGATACATGATGGTATAAATTGATTGATTCGATTGACTATTTGTTTATGACCACTTGTTGCGTATCCATATTTTGTGTTGAAAATCGAACTTTTTTAAGAGGTCTCTGCTCTTATGGGAACCATGAGCACGGGAAACTGCGTGAGGATACATTAGGTAACCCCTAATTGTTCGCACCTCGCGACAATGACCATATAACTTGACATTGATCTAAATTGCCTTTTCGAGTTTGTGAAAAATAGGAATACATAAAGATTCTACCCCGCTCTCTTAATCAGTAATTCAAAATTATAAAAGAGATGGGTATGAGAAACCACACCGGGAAAACTCGAACATTCAGAATACATACCCGGTGAACATTGTCCTAAATATTCCTATGTTGAAAAGAAAAGAAAAGAGAAAGATACGCCAATAAAGATGGATAAAAACTCTAGCTGGTTATATGATCTCATTGTTACCTTGTGCATCATTATTTTGTGTTGTTCGAATTGATGATTATCTAGTCTAAGTGGTCTACTTACTTCTATGATCTCTATGTGACGTGACGTGATGATAGGAAGACCAATTTTGGAATGATTTGAAATCTTGTCAAGAATGCATGTCGTGATTAGATTTTTTTCCCTATGGATAGTTTAGACTAAGTTATGCTTGAGGACAAGCAATGTTTTGTGTGTGGAGGGGTTGTTTAGCCTCTTTTTGATCGTCTAAACTCATATTTTTTCCATGTCTTTATTCATGTTGTTTTCCCTCTTTGCATGATGTTTTAACTCGATTTACGTTTTATTTTATGTCTCAAGATCACAAGTCTAAACGAGTGTTGAAGTTGGAAAAGAGACGAGAAAAGATCGAGAAATGACGAAAGAGTAAAGACTAGTGCCGAGAGCACTAGTCAGTGGCCGCATAGCCCTAGGTGGTGCGTGCCAAGGTCAAGCCACAATCGAGTCAGCGCACGAGAACCAGTGCCACAACTTTAGTCGAACACTTTGCTCGTTGGTTACTCAGCTAGGCTTCCAACTAAGCTTTTCTACCACCAAAACCTACAAAAAGCTATAAAACACGACAAAATGTAAAACTAACACAAAATACTAAAATAAACAGAATACGATACAAAATACTCTAGAATACCACACGAGATGATAACAATCCTATCAATAAAAGCATGTAAAATGATCGTTTATCATTAACCATGAAATATCCCATTAATTAATAGCAATTACAAATATGAGTAATTACTATACTATTCTTAAACTCTAAAAGAGAAAATAATGACAACTAAAAAATTGATGTAATCTTAATCGTAGATAAGAATAAATAGATGATGAGGATTGGTTCTTAATTTACTCATAGAAAAAAGTTTTCATTTGAACATTTCTCTTACAAACTATATCTTATCTTAATAAATTATTTTCCGCGTTTAAAATTCAATATCTATTAATTAACTAGAGTCTCTTGACATCTAAAATTAATTTATGCTATTTTTTGTAACTAATCCGGTCTTGACCTATATTATTATCTCCGGAATAAATTCTAATCGGTCAAGTTTCTATATAATAATCCTTTTTGAACGTCTCATGTGGATATAATCATCTCGGACTCACAGAGATACAATTCTACGGAATAACATCACAGTACTTCTCGTTAAACTAATTATCATTACCCAACGTATTATTCTTTAGGTTTACGAAATACCAATCAATGCAAATACGACAAAGTAATGCATAATAAGTCACATATAATTAATGTTATTGACATAGATTAAGAAAAAAAATAATCTACGAGACATTGTTATTACTATGAGTATAGAAGAACTTATCTCATTGTGAAACTACACAACGCAGATATTGAATTACATATACACCAGCATAAATACACGATATAATTATGTCGGCTAAGGTCAACATTGTACATCGTAATGATACCATAACCTTTCATGACAACATTGTCCAAGTCTGTCTAGGTTGTGAAGTTTATTCTAATGTTATTTTTGTGATCTCGATCCACCACACAGTGTACAATGTAGTAAATAGACTTATTTGCAATAAATAAAATAAATCACAAACCAATGAAAAAATCTGTATTCTCGTCAAATGAAAGTGAAAACAAGTCTCTTACAAAACTCAATCATAAATCATGTTTTAGAGTACAGAAACTTTAACAATCTTCCACTTATATTCTAACATGATTCAAACTATACCTACTATTGGGAAAATATTTAAAAGAGTTTTGATTTAGATTCCAAAACCTCACCTGAAAATAGTCCAAGTCCAAAACCTTAGGTTTAGACCTAGTCTCTGATTTTCAAGAACTCATTTATTAAGGAGTTCAATTTACAGTACATCCAAGACTAAAGGATTCTACATTGAAGATTGGAGACTAATAGACCAGAACTTGAAAGTTGGTCTTTCTATCCTGAATGACATTCAAATTGCAGCCGTACTGAAGGAATAAACTCTGAAGTCTCATTAACTGAAAGATGCACTAAAGACAAGGAAGAATTATAAAGTGTTGAAGCATACTTCCCAAGATCCCAAGTCAATCTTAACTAAAGTTACATCGTATTAAAGAGCCATACTCTTAATCAAACCTACTGCAACTTGAGTTTTTTGTTTAAGGAAAGATCTCATAGTTAACCTACAAGATCTTGATTGCAGTCATCAAAATTGGTATAAAGTACAAAACTGCAACGGGAAGAATTTCAACGAATCACGACTTGATCTCTCCAACAGCTACATCAATGAGAGACAACTACAAATACCTCAACACTTCAAACCTCAAACCTATCGGCTACATGCGCAATCAAGCTTCCAAATGCTCAAACTCTCTCAAATTCTAAACTCTTATCTCTACATATTTCTAGAACACTTTGTAATCCTTGTAGTGTCTCTTCAAGTGTTCTTAAACTATAACTTTGTAACCGGAGAAGAGATCTAGCATTAGACTTAGTGTTGAAGCTAGAAGTGATCAAAATATCTTATGAAAATCTATCCTTCAAGGTTGATCACTGTAAGACCATATCCATTTAGTTAGAAATCCTCGAGTCACATCGAGAATCGTGGGCGTATGAGTTTTTATCTCCAAACCACGCAAACCAATTCTATGTGTCATACTCTATTATCGCTTTCAATCTTTGTATGTCATGTACTCTTTTTCTACCGAAATATGTTTATGATATTGGGATGCATAGATTTGGAAGATTATTATTTTCAATGGAGCAAATATTCCGAAATAATTTTAAAAGTTAGACTTGAATGTCTACATTACGCCTTGAAGGCTACTTTTGTTGTACTATTTTTCTGTTACCAAGTTTTTCCCAATGGGTTTTCTTGGTGAATATTTTTAATTAGGCAACAAATAACACATCTATATATGCGTATACATATGCTTTATTTCTCGACTGTTATTATCCCATGAGTTTTTCAGCGAGGTTTTTAACGAGTTATGTACATCACGCACTAATGTTCAAGAGAGAGTGTTATAAATATTATTATTCCGTGGACATTAGTCTTGAATACTTGTGTAGTTATTTAAATATATTTTTGTAAAAAGTGAACCACTATATATAAGAGAATACGGTTTAGGGGTTTTGACGCTTACTGTTTATTTTCTACTTCAATATATTTCTCTTTTTCTCTTCTCTTTAGATCATTGTACAATTCATTTGATAGAATCGAACCCATATAACGACGTAATTTCTTTGCAAACAATACCATCGTAAAGGGGTTGGCACCAAAATGAATCTTTTCATACCGCACTGCCACTGAAGTGAATTTTTTGTGCTACTACATGGCCGATTCTGGATATGATAGTCTTAATCCAATTTCTACCACAGTTTGATCATGTAACTCACGATTCCTAATTAGAATAATTAAAGGAATTATGATATAGTAAATGTCAAAATTGTTCATCCGCTTGCATTGGGCGTGGTTAATATCCTCGCAAACTACGTGACATGCCTCGTAGATAAATATAAATTTTTAATAATTTTTTTTATTAATTCTCACTTTCCGATTAGTGTTTATTAATTAGAATGTAGTTTAATATTATTCAAGACAAAATAATAAAAAAAAATGAAAAGAAAAAGAAACAAAATTTAGTGACTCGAATATTGATGTGATATTATCATATCAGTTGTGAACACGTTAAGACGTGTCCGGCACAAGCGGTGGAGCGGTTCTATATTAAATATGTATTAGAGTTTATTAATTAATTTTCAAAAACTAATTAAATGAATTAAGGGGTGGAGAGTATGGTAAGAACAGTTGTTTCCACTCTTATTGGGAACCTCATGAATTTATTTAAGTTTTGATGATGTTTCTCGAAACAACACTTAGTCGTTTTTATAATCTCAGAAAACTAAGTAGTCATTGTTATCTATTAAAGAATGCCTTTAAGTATAAAAGAAGCAGATCGTTTTTCATTTACTTAACGATCTGTATTATTCTTTTAAAAGTCCTCCTGGACACAATGATTACTAAGATAACAAATATTTTCTAAATTGTATAGACAACTAGTTTTTAAAGTATTGAGCAGATCGTTTTTAGTAAAAAATAACGATCTGCTTCACATACTTGCAGCTCGCTGTACAATTTACTTGTATTGCTTTTTCATATCTAACATTTAGTTTTTTTACAGATCAAATTGTAAAAGAAGTTTGAAATTTCAAACTTACTTATAACGATCTGTCCTTCTAGAGTTAGTTTGTAAACAGCTACCATGTAAAAGGAACAAATGGATAACTTTACTATCTGTCCCTATAATCAAGTTGTTACTAGATAGAAGACTTATATACTTGAAGACATCTCAAGAGGAAGAACAACTAGAGAAAATATCTCTCAGCAGCCCACTGTCCAAATCTCAACAGGTCGTTTTTCACAAAAACGATCTGTCCTTCAAGTCTCCTTTGCTATCAAGATGCCTTCAAACAAGAAGTTATGTTAATTGAAATCAAATCAATTAACTTGTGAAAGAACAACTCGTTTTTTAAATGACCTGCTACATTAAAGATTGAGTGAGCTGGTCCTCACAATAACTATGGTGGACTGCCGACATACCTAAATTTGTCATAAGTCAACCACTTGGTGTATTGTCACATCAACAACACACTTTAAGGAATGAAGTACAAGAATATCAAATTTGCAGTACGAATGATCATTCACAGTATGACAATACACTGAGAAATGACGTGAAAGGTGGAACAAGACCATCATATGGCAGCGCGTGTATTAACAACATTGTCATGCATTTAATGCAGCCATTAATGCGAAGAGGATGGACTCCTCTCTCTCTCTCTAACGGATAGTTCCTGCAATGGTTTTATAAATACCACCTTCACTTCCAAGAAAGAGCACGAGAATTCAAGCATTCAAATCGCAATTACTTTGCTCAAAAATCTTCAAGCTCTCAACATTTAAAAACACTTCTACTCATCTCAGAATTCTCTGTTGTGTTTTATTGTTGTTGAAGGTTTATTTTTCTGGAAAACAGTTTTACCAAACCCAAAGTTAGGATCTAGACTTGATCCAGTTGTAACCCTAGATTGAAGTTATCAATCTTAGGGAGAAGATTTGTAATCACAAGAAGTTATTTAGTTTTGATAATTCTTGTGGCTCGTACTCAACGAGTAAAAAGAAAGGAGAAAGTTAGTGGATTTTCGATCTAGACTTGATCGAGCCATGGACGTAGGGAAAGTTTATCCCGAACCACGTTAACTACTTGCGTTCTTTTATTTTTGTTTAGTTCATAATCATCTTCTTCATACTCTTGCATTCAAAATTGGTTTAATAATATTTACAAGTTAGAAAACGATTTTCTCATTATAAAAAGCATTAACCACCAAATTCTGCACACAACCTTAATCGAGTTTAACTTGTATTAGTTGTTCTTGATTATTGTTTTTCCACACATAAGGTGTTATTTGAGTAAGATTTAGTCTTCCTGACAAGAAGATTTATTTTACTACTCTAAGTTATCTTATCTATTAAGTGTACTTAAGCCTTATAATTTAATATTGAAAAATAAGAAAATCCTAAAAGTTTGAATTGGTGTATTCCCCCCATACACCAATCTTGCTCTTTCAGGACCAACAACTCCATTTATCATCAATACTAGACATTATTTTCGATTCAAGTGTTAAAATTTTGTGGTCTCATAAAATGGAACGAAATCAGATTTGTTATCGTATATTTATTTGAAATTGTTGAATGGAAATAAAATAAAAATTGCAAATTAAGAAAATGGACATAAGGTTATTTCGGTTATGTTATTTCAGTTCTGTTCTATTTCAGGCAAAATATGAATCATAAGCCAAATGCGAAATAGTTAAACGAAGAGTAAAGCTGAAAAGAGAAGTGTGAGACAACTTAAGCCTAATTTAACGAATGTGACATATCATATAGTCCAAACTGGCTTATTCTTTATCTCCAATTAAGACAGTGATAAAGGGGCAATATACAGACGTTATAGCTCCAATTTAATAATCTGTTGAAGTATAGATGTGTTTCATGCAGTAAATACGCATGCTACTAATAATGGAAAGCTAACAAAAGATGACTGCAACTCAGTTCTTACTGCCTCCATTAATAGAAATCCATATATACATCCATATAAAGGCAAGCAACTTACACGGTTTAGCCTGAGAGCCCATAGAGCAATCTTCTTTGTTTTCCACTTTATATTTATGCACGAGCCGAACCAAAATCTCGTTCTACGTGATACGAATCCTGAACCTCGTATGCAGAGAAGCATGCCCTTCTTAACTTACTTCTGCGGATCAAAAAATATCCCCTCTCAAAAAGGCAGCTATACACAAGTTGAGACAGCAGGATCTGTTAGTCTCAGTGATCCACCGAGATCTACAGGCACAAGGGGTATGAAGGAATGGAGCACATCAGTAATCAGTGGTCTATAACTTGGCTCGGGTTGCACGCATAATACAGCTATGGCAGCCACCTTCACGAATCATAATCGAACATGGATCAAAAAAATTAATGATGACTATAAATTGTAGTGTATTGATTACTTCTGTATATGAATTAGTACTTGATATAAATGCTTCAAATCCATAGTGTTTTTTATGGCCGGATCAATGATATTCGGAAGCTTCAATCTGTCAGTAAGCTGTGGCATTGCCTGCTCGTTGAAGAAGGTAAGTATAAAGAATTATCACGCATGAACATATAATGGTTCTTACAAGAACAAAATTTAGTGTAAGAACTTCAGATATATTATTATATATGTCCACGAACTTTGATAAAAAAAAAATTACCCAAGTGACTATAGATTGGCATTGAGCTTCCGCTACTCTCTCGACTGGTCTTCTTCCCATCAAAAGCTCCAAAAGAATGACACCAAATGCGTACACGTCGCTCTTGTCAGTAAGCTTGCCTGTGAGATTGTCATAAGTTGTAAAAAAATTCAAGAGCTTCTCTAGTACTCCCTCTGTTCCATTAAAGTAGACTCACTTGATTTCGGCACGTATACCAAGACATGCTTTAAAAGTGAGTCTACATTAATGGGTTAAGACTATTTTTTTACCATAAAAAGGAATGGGCCAACTTTATAGGTACATCTCAATAAAGAAAGTGAGTCTACGTTATTGGAACAAAGAGAGTATAATTTTCATGAAAATTGAAGCCACTATATTGTAATACGAAATATAGATTATTTTTATCGTGGTAGCATATAAGGAAATATAGCAATCGGATAAGTTCCTCTTTGCAATAAAATGTATTGACCTTCAAACAAATTTTAAATTGAACACACTCTTTAACATCAAGAACTAACTTCTACCCTACTCATAACTATATTATATCTTCCTTTTACATGAATATTTTATCTATCATTAAAGCAATTACTAATATGCAATACACTTTTTTTGGTAGTATTGTCATTGAATCTCAAAAGGGAAACCGTTCTATGAATTACTTTCTCAACACTAAATGCTTCCCTCTAAATGGAAATGGTCTTGCAGGGGATGTTAGAACAACACTAAAACTAGCATAAGTTCAAGTCCTCCGTGATGCGGCTTTGTAATTTTATTTAATGTAATTCAATTGAAAAAAAACTAGCATAAGTATCAAAACAGGATGGGACACCGCCTCTTACCAATTTCAAGCCATACAGTTTGAGACTCAGAAAAATGGTTCTTACCATCCAGGAGGTATTCGGGAGCTACATAACCCAAAGTTCCTGAAAGCTTGATGTCGGTCTTTTTCAAGTTACCTCCAGTAATTGCAAGTCCAAAATCAGAAAGCTGAACCAAAATGAGAATCAGTTCATTTCTAAAAATGTCACAACTTTCCTTCTATAATCATAATATTTCCCATTTATGTAACCTTGGCATGAAAGTTGGAATCCAATAGAATATTCGAGGATTTGAGATCTCTATGGATCACCGGAGGGTTGCATCGCTCATGGAGGTACTCTAATCCTCTACATAATAATATACGAAGTTTGTTAACACCAGGAAATGGATGAGGAATTACAAATTATTTTGATCAAACAGTATATCATAATCAATACCTAGCAACATCAAGAGCGATTTTCATCCTCAAATGCCATGTCAATCTAGATTTATGAGGTCCTGAGGCAATATTTGAGATCAGATAAACTAGCTTGATATTTTTTTTTTTTCAGATCTAAAGATCACTTGAGGAAATATTGAAGGATTACCATGCAAGTGCAGCTCAAGAGATCCATTCTCCATCATTTCATAAACCAAAAAGCGCGCCTCACCGTGTATGCAATATCCTAAAAGAGAGACTATGTTTTGATGCTGAATTTTATTCAATGACTCAACCTCGTTCTGCAAATTTAAAGACGATGAAATGAGCTATTATACAAAAAATCTGCATATACTAAGGATTTATACCTCGAATTCTCTTTCTGCTTCCGATCCACCTGCATATATTTTCTTAACAGCTGCACGGAAGTGGTCGTTGAAATGAGCTTTGTACACACGGCCTAACCCGCCTTCACCTAGAACATTGGCTTCATCAAAGTTGTTAGTAGCGATAGCTAACAACTGGTACTCAATTGCAGCAATTGATCCCTTCTTGCCTCCGATTCTCATAGAAGGGAACTTGGCCGAAGTTGGACCAAATGAGACACCATTTGCATTATCTGAAAATGGATCATTAGAAAAACTTATATACAAAAGCTTCTGAGAAAATTAACTATCACTATCCTCATTTTATTAAGTGAAACAAACCTGATTTTTGGTGACTTTTATTGCTGCCTTTATTCCTCAGTCTGAAGATCAAGAAACAAGAAAACAGCAGTAATATTACCACAAGAAGAGATGAAGAGACAACGAGTGCGACAAGGATTTTCTTGTTTGTATCTTGATGGTGCACTGGATTCACATCTGCAACTTCTGATCCCATCAAGAGATAAATTCAGAATCAGATAGCATATATATAACACAGAAAGCAAACATTTATAATCCAAATTAATCCGCCAATAACATAAGAAATAAATCCAAATTATCCACCATTATGCTGTAGAAAACCTTTTCTTAGAAAACTGCACAATGCCACAAAATATAAACATAAAAGCACATCAAACCCAGCAGTAAACACTACATAACAAGAATAGCTAATCTAGCTGTCCAAACATTCAAGAAGAACCAAACGCAAAAGAGAGGAAATACAGATAGCAAATAGATAAAAACAAAACAAAAAGCAAACTCCAAATATACAATCATCACTACCACCACCCTCAACCCCAAATAATGACTAAAGTTGGAACCAACAATAAACAAATAAGTACTTAAAAAACTGAATCAATCCAACATTTTTACAACACCTTTCTTTAAAAGCTGCATAAATGCCACAAAATAAAAACATAAAAAGCACATATAACTCATCAATCACAATATACATACACGATAAGCTAAATCAGTCACAATTTCAAGAATTCTTCAAACGCAAAGCTCAAATCACAGCAGCTCAATTTCTCAAGCGCGAGAAACAAGAAAATCCAAAATTGAGGAGGAAGTTTTGATGCTACCTGGAGAATGAGCAGTGAAATCAGAAGAATTCTTAAAAAACGGATCTTTTTCAGTAGGGATAACAGGGTCAGAAGCAGGCGGGTCGGGCTTGACATCGAGTGGAATAGAGAGCGCAGAAGAACTCAAAACCACCCAAATGGAGAGTAGCAACAGAAACAAATGATCCATTCTTTGTGTTCTTCTTTGCCTTTTTTTGCCTTGTTCTTGCAAAGAATATATGGGTACTAGGAAAAGGAGAAATGGGGTTTTATTCTGCTTTCAAAGCTGTTCAAATTTGAAAGGCTTTAACTTTGTGCTGTATGTATGCAAGTGTTTTGGTTTCTTTTATGTGAGAGAGAAGGAGACAAGAGACTGAAACAAGATTAGTCAGGAAAAAGTAATGACCTTCCTTTTTTGCTTCCCAGAAAAAGAAAGACTGCCAATTGCACTACAAATCATGTGGCAGTTATTAAAACCCAACGCGCGCGCACACACACACTCTCTAGTTAAGAATGTCACGTTCTATGCCATGGTTTAAGGGAAAGAACAGATAGAAAGTGAAGAAGAAGAGAGAGGGGTGTTGTGGGGTCTAACATTATTTTATCTTGTTTAATTAGTTTCAAGCATAGTTAACTTTCTTTTGAGAGGGAGTTTATTCAAAGAAAAATGAAGTCGAGACTTTGGAGGCAGTTTATATTACTAGTAATTTTGATATAGTGTTGTTAAATGGCATGTGGCTTACCGCATATTTTGTGGTCATTTAAATTTATTATTTCATATATCAAATTATGAAAGTGAACATATTAGGGATAATTTGTAAGAGTTACACTTCATTAATCTTAACTATAATATGAAATTTTAAATATTTATTAGTTTACAATCAGAATTAATGTGAATATAAATTCACTAGCAACAGAGATACATTTTCAAGTGGAAATATTTGTAGGTAGAGGTTGTCGAAATGGGATTTATCCAAAAAATCCAATCGGGTACTGGACATCTGAATATTCTAAAAATCGTATTTACGGGACAGAATCGAACATTGTACTTTTAGTATATATCGCCTCCAGATATCATCCAATACCGATTATTTATTTATTAACACTCCCGTTCCCCAAAGTCAAGTTCACCTCGCCCATCTTGAATACCACCAGCAATCCACTGAGGGAATTTGCGTTAGCCAATTTCTATTTATTTTATATCGAATCCCCGGGCAAAGAATATGCCTCCTTCCGCTATGCTATAAAGGCATTGTTGAGAACTCTAAAGCCGGAAAAAAATTTGAGAATTTGTAAGGTTAAGGTATGGAATCGTAGTCTATATAGAATTATTATAGAAAGGTATCCATTAACCCTAGTCTAAAAAATCTAGACCTATCAATCAGTTGATTCGTTCTAATTCATTTATTTAATCGAGTCGAATATAGTAGGAGTCATTTTTGCAAACATGAACCCCCCCTTTTTCTAAAAATTACAAATAAAAAAAATTCATAAGAAAATAATTGTCTTGCGGCCTCGAAAGGTCTTTTTTTACTTTGATGCAAAATTTTCTATTTTGATTTGTAATATATAGTGAAAATAGATTGGTTATACCTATCCAATAATCTAGAATCGAATATGAAGAACTCACTATTCACTGGGTTTTTGATTCATAATCATTATGCAGGAGAGATGGCCGAGTGGTTCAAGGCGTAGCATTGGAACTGCTATGTAGGCTTTTGTTTACCGAGGGTTCGAATCCCTCTCTTTCCGCACCTGCACTTAATAGATCCTTTTTATTAAAAATACCGAGCAATGGAGACCTTTATTCCACCGGTTAAACCCTTCATTGACATAGATTCTCTATTCCCACTTTCCGTGACTAGGAAGAATACCGGAAAGAATATGAAAATAGCCCCTATGATACATAAACGAGATCAAACACCCGTATTTTGCTTACTTAACCGGTTAATTGAATTTGATTTAATAAAAGGGAATAAAATTGCCCAAACCCCCTCTATTTTATTTGCGTTTATCTATGTTTCTATGATGGCCCAAGAACACGCTCATTCTTCAGCCGTAGAGAGACTTTTGAATTGCGAGGTACCATTACGAGCTCAATATATACGAGTGTTATTCCGTGAAATAACTCGAATTTCAAATCATTCACTTGCTTTAACTACTCATGCTATGGATGTGGGAGCATCAACTCCGTTCCTGTGGGCTTTTGAGGAGCGGGAGAAATTGTTTGAATTCTATGAAAGAGTCTCGGGAGCCAGGATGCATGCCAGTTTCATACGACCAGGTGGACCAGATCGAAACATTCAGCTGTCGACGGACAAAGCCGGAACGTCGACCGCAAACGAAGGATGGACAGGCCCCGGGAGCTTCCCTGCTTTAGCTCACCACTCCACTCATGCTTCTTCTCTTTGTTAAAAATGGAAAAGCCTTTTAGAAGATCCATTTTCAAGGAATGTATGAGGCAACCAAGGGTAGTTGCGGAACTGCCTTCTTTCTTTGATCTGGAGCTGCTTCTTTTGTAGTCGGTCGGCTTGTGATGAGGGCTACTCTCCTGAGGCCTCGTAGTAAGGCTTCGAGTCATACTCTTAAACCGTCATTGCGGTCGATTGGTGGCGTGTGTGATCCTTTTCGCACGAAAAGATATGATAAACGAATACGTATCTAGGTATTAACTATTTAATAAGTTAAAATATGAAATAAATAAAAAAACTAATATTCGAATATTAAAATTAATTGAATAATTTGAGAACTCGAAATACTCGAATTAACTGAAATTATCCGACATAAACTTGAAAAATGTAAAATTTCAAATCAATAAGGTGATTTTGAGTAAACTAAAATCTGTTAGGATATACTCGACTCGATTATCGAGTACCTACAATTTCGTATGAATTCAAAATTAGATATTCAAATTTTGGATCTTTCAAGTTAGGGTACCTGAAGTCATCGAAACAACTATCCGACCCGATCCATCTTGACAATCTTATTTGTAGGAATAATAGTAAACATAGTCAAAAATAATAATAAAAAGATAATTATATCCAATAAATAAGTCTTAGCATATAATCCGTCAAAAATTAACAAGAAATTATTTTATATTATAATTAAAAAAATATAAATTGAAAAAATTATAATTATTTAAAATAAGTACTCGATTAGATTGAATTTCCCACTATATTTTTTTTGGACAGTTCCAATTTGATCGAATATCCTCAAAAGCACTCATTATCTATTTATCGTTGAGGGTGAGGTGTCAAAAAGTAGTTCTTTTCATGTTTGCCACCAAATGATGCAAAGTGCAATAATTTGCTTTCCATATAGTAGTAGTACCCTTTGCCACCATTTACATTCCTTCTTAGTTTCACTTTTTACTTTAAAAGATCTCTCATCAATTTTAGGATTTCATTAGAATCATTACTTTCACAACTATGAATCAATTCATATGTAGGTAAGAAATATTTAATACCAATATTTGTAAGAGAAAAGTAAATATACGCATCTATGATATTGTGGGTGTGTATAAAAATGTATATCCTCTATATTTTAGAAAAACAAAATACTTATTTGAATTAATATATAATTCTAATAACATTATCTAGATTAGCAGGCACAATAGTAGCGTAGCCAGAAAATATCACGAAAGGAAACTATCAACGAAAAGTCTTGTTAGGTCAAGTAATTCAAGCTTGTGGAAACCATGACTCAAGCCTCGTTATTCACTTGATCACAGCAAGATCGGCTAGTTCTTCTAGAGGAAGGCGTTGGTGATGAAACATAAAAGCCTCGGGTGTTCAAGATGTTGGTTGACCGGTTAGCTGCAGGGAGAGAGATACACCAACTTTCTTATGGTACCGATGTAGGTGATCAATATTGAATGTACGTCATGTGATTTTTTCTAACATTTATTGTGAATTTTTTTTTTCTAACATTTATCGTGAATTTTTTTTTTCTAACATTTGATATATAAATTGATATTTATCTCCCATTTTGTTGTTTTTTTTAAAAATTTTATCACAATAAAACTCTATTTGTAACGATTGCTATTTCATCTTATTTGAACATGATTGATCGATTAATTGGATATTATAGTTTGCATTTTACTTTCTATATTATAGTGTGTAAAATTTTTTCACCTCTTGTAATTTGTAATCATTAATTAATTATCTACTTATTGTTAAAATAATTTTTTAATTAAAAAATATTAACGGATTGGATAAACACAAAAGCCCGACAGCATGAAGAGGGCGAGCTTAGGCATGTATTTTGACTGCTCATTTTTTTTGGACGGGCTGGCCCGACTAATAAATGACAGCTCTAAACTCTTTCGGAAATTTAGTACTCCACAAAATAATATTCTCACAAAATATATCTTTATATAATTCTATTAAAATAAATTAATTAAACTGTACTAAATAATAAATAATATTATTTATTTAATAAGCCACTCTTAACTCTTTATTCATTCAATACACTCTTAATTTAAAAGTATCTTTTCAAACCGTACTAACATTTTATAAAATATTCCTTAGTTCTTTGATAAATAAACTATGTGTCTAACTTAATATTTCTCCCTTCCTATTAAATCTCCGACCACTCTTGGAATTTTTTTTGTTTGTGTTGCATATAGCATACGAAACGAACTCTCTTCAAGATCAACTTGATAATCCTCAATATAGTTCAAAAAACTTCAATCCCACGATCAAGCGAGATGAATACAAATCTTCAACCACACAATTAAAGAAACACTTTAGTTCTTACGATCACGTAAGAATGAATCTTGAAATTCTTGAGAAAATATGATAGCATACATTCCAAATAATTTAAGAAAACAACCCTTAAATAAGGTAGCAATTGACAGCAACCCTATAAACTACAGAGCCTTAATAAATTAAGTTAAAAGTCCAAACTAAATCTTTATAAAATTGAAACTAAAGAACATAATATAACGTAAAAGCTCAAACCAAATATTTATAATCTAATAATAATTCTAAACATAATCTTCCAGATAAGGTGGACGTGAACAAACTCTTCACGATCTTCCGTTAGCTCTATCTGTTGATCGACTTGTCCTGCGTTCCTCAGCCTCTTCAAGTTCGGTCGTATCAACTCCTCCTCCCTTAACCACCACCTTGTCCTTAAGGTGAAATGATGGATAATATCTTTGAATATATGTCACCACCTTGACCCCTCTCATCAAGAGGTATAGAGGATGTGTGGAAGAATATCAATTGTATTAAACCTCAGCAAATAAGTACATGTACAATAGAGATGCTAAACTAAGATACAACCGATGTGGGACAATACAACAAGAGACTATACAAAATATATATGCAATTCCTAATACGCCCCCTCAAGACGGCGGGCGAATGACGACGCCGATCTTGGACATGAGTAGAGAGAGACGCGGACCAGAAAGAGACTTAGGTAGAGCATCGGCGAGTTGATCAGCTGAGGACACATGAGAAACCCGAAGATATGAAGACTTGACAAGATCCCGAACAAAATGGTAGTCAATAGATATATGCTTCATGCGGGAATGGAAAACCGGATTGGAACATAAGTACGTGGCACCAATGTTGTCACAGTAAACAACAGGAGGAGAAGATTGTGGTGATATACAAAGCTCAGTCAAAAGTGACGAAACCCAACAGACTTCAGCAGCGGCGGAAGCTACAGCACGATATTCAGCCTCGGTTGAGGAACGGGCAATAGTTCGTTGTTTACAAGATCGCCAAGAGATAGGGTTAGAACCAAGAAAGACAATGTAGGCCTCCGTAGAAGAACGATCATCAGTATCACCAGCCCAATCAGCATCAGTAAAACAATGTAGATTAAGAGGGGAATTGCTGCGAAGATGTAGAGAGCACTGCCGAGTGCCATTTAGATAGCGTAGTAGACGCTTAACAGCACCCCAATGTGTGACAGTCGGAGAATGCATGAATTGAGACAACTTGTTGACAGCATAAGCAATGTCGGGGCGAGTAAGCACTAAGTACTGTAAGCTCCCAAGAACCTGCCGATACATAGAAGCATCATAAGGCGCAGTACCATCATGAAGAGACAGCTTTGTGCCAGCGGCAAGAGGTGTAGAGACTGGTTTGGCGGTGAGCATATTCAATCGCGCCAGAAGGTCTGTAACATATTTGTGTTGTGACAAATGACAGCCCTGACGTGTGCGATTGACTTCAATCCCCAAGAAGTATGATAGGGGACCAAGGTCCTTGATGGAGAAATGCGTGGCAAGAGCTGAGGCAAACTCTCGAAGAAAAGACTGATCACTGCCTGTAAGAACAAGATCATCCACATACACCAGAAAATATGCCAGAATACCATTATGATGATAAACAAATAGAGATTCATCAGACTTAGCACAGAAGAAGCCAAAGGAGACAAGAAAGGCACGCAATGCATTGTACCAAGTGCGCGGGGCTTGCTTTAAGCCATAGATTGACTTGTGAAGCATACAGACGTACTCAGGATGACAAGAGTCAGTAAACCCTGGTGGCTGAGACATATAAACTTCATCGGGAAGAGATCCATGGAGAAAGGCATTATTTACATCAAACTGATGTAAGGGCCACTGATTGGAGACTGCAATACTGATAACAACTCTGATAGTAGTAGGCTTGACAACAGGACTGAATGTTTCAGTGAAGTCTATGCCTGGACGTTGATGAAATCCCTTGGCCACTAGACGGGCCTTATATCGGTCAACTGAGCCATCAGGTTTCCGCTTGATTCGGAAAACCCATTTGCAGCCAATGATGTTTTGAGTGGCAGTGGGTGGTACCAGAGACCAAGTGCCATTCCGAAGGAGTGCATTGAATTCCGAAGACATAGCATCACGCCAACAGGGAGAGGATAGAGCTTGAGAAACAGTGTTAGGTTCAACGTCACTAGAAACAAAAGAAGAGAAGCAATACCTGGGATTGGGTTTGATAATATTGTTGCGAGAGCGAGTGACCATAGGGTGATGACTAGGTGAAGTAGGTGAAGGAGGACGTGGAGGATCCTCCGGCAAGGGCCGAGGCGGTGAGGGAGCGTCTGGCGACTGAGCAGCAACGTCTGGAGGGGTAGGGACAACCATCGGTATGGGTGGCAGGTTAGGGATGGGATCAGTGGAGGGAGTGGATGTATCGGATGGAGGGGACGGGGATGTGAGGTGTTGGTGTGGGAATATATTCTCATCAAATGTCACATGTCGAGAGGTATACAGGGTGTGAGTGGTGACATCAAGGCAAAGGTATGCACTTTGGGTAAGGGAAGACCCGACAAAGACACAGGGTTTTGATCGAGGAGCAAGTTTATGTGTGGCGTAAGGCCGGAGCCAGGGATAGCATTGGCAACCAAAAATTCGGAGCTTTGTGATGTTAGGTGCTTTGTGATATAATTTTTCATAGGCAGAGAGCATGTTAAGGTTGACTTTGGGTAGGCGATTAATGAGATATGTGGCAGTGGAGACAGCATAGGGCCAGTATTTCAGGGGCATAGAGGCACGATGGAGTAAGGCAAGGGCGGTGTCGATAATGTGGCGATGACGGCGTTCAGAGGCACCATTGTGTTCAGGGGTATGGGGGGGTGTGGTGAGATGAGTGATGCCATTGGAGGTGAGGAATGGGCGTAGAGCAATGTACTCTCCACCATTGTCAGTGTAAAGAGTTCGAATGTGAGTATTATGATATTTTTCAACAAGGGACTTAAATGCAACAAAGGTGGTTAGGACATCAGATTTTCTTTTGAGGGGGTAAACCCACATATACTTGGTAAAATGATCAACGAAAATCACATAATATTTATACCCATCATAAGAAAGAACATGAGAAGTCCATACATCAGAAAACATTAATTCAAGAGGCATAGTGGACTGTAAAGTGGACTCATCAAAAGGAAGTTTATGACTTTGGACACATTTGCATGAAACACAAGAAAAATCAGCCGTATTGGAATAGGCTAACTTATTAATAGATAGAGTATGTCGTAGTATTTTTGGGGAGGGGTGGCCTAAACGCGCATGCCACAAATGAGGATTTTGCCGAACAGAGACAAGCGCTTGAGATGATGGGACGGCAGCGGGGTCAGTCGGCCAGACGTACAGTCCTTTAACGCGCGGCCCCTGCAGAAGAATGTCCCCGGTTCGTCGATCCTTCACCTGAAAAAGAGAGGAAGTAAAGACAACAAGAACATCATTTTGGTGACATAATTGAGTAACAGACAGGAGATTAGTAGACATCATAGGAACTACAAGGGAATCATGAAACTTAAGGGAAGGTAAGTGAGAAAATTTAAGATGACCAGTATGAGTAATATTTAATCGAGTACCGTCACCAACGATCAAGTTGTCTTGACCATCGTACGGCGAGTGGAGAGAGAGGTTGGCGAGGTCGGTAGTGACGTGATGCGATGCTCCGGAATCAAGAATCCATCCCGGAGTTGGCGGAGCCGAAACGGCAGTGTGCGCCGAAGGGGAGTTGTAGGCGAATTGGCCTGTGTTCTGACTGGACTGACGGGAAGGCAGCGACGGGATGTCCGGACAGCTGCGTGCCGAATGCCCTTGAATGCCACAGAATTGGCAGCGCCCCTGGTAGCCGGTGCGTGGCTGATTTGACGAGGGGGCCTGGGTGTTTGGCCGAGACGGCTGACGGGACTGATTAGGCGCATTTCGACCACCTGTGCGTCCAGGAGTGAACTGACGGCGAGACACCGTGAAAGCAGTGGCAGGGACTTCAGATTGAACAGTGGAGCGACTAGCAAGTTGAGACTCCATACTAAGTAATTTTTCATGCAATTCATCAAATGAGACTGGGGATTCACGAGCTTGAATAGCTAACCCAATTTCTTTGTATGATTCATCAAGGCCATTAAGCACTTTAAGCACAAGATCTTCAGAATCCGTAGACACCCCAAGCAATGAAAGTTCGTCGACAACACCCTTAATTTCAAGCATAAAACCAGTAATTGATTTGGTTCCTTTTTGAGGATTGTGAATCTTATTCTTGAGCGCGAGAATTCGCCCCCTCGACGGTTTGCCGTAGATAGTAGCAAGAGTATTCCACACGGTCTGAGATGTGGTGGCTGACGCAATGAATGATATCAAATTTGGCGAAAGAGAGCCAATCAAGGCACTGAGGATCAATTGATCCTGGCGAATCCAGTGAGTGTATGCCGGATTCAGAACTGTGGAACCATCGGTAGTGATGGTGGCAGCGGGGCATGGGTTGTAGCCGTCAACAAATTTGTAGAGATCATACCCGAAAAATAGGGTTCGCATCTGGAAACTCCAAGCGACGTAGTTGAGGGACGTTAATTTGAGGGGGGCTTGTGAAGCAGTGTTGAAAGCGACAAGGGATGGAGAGTTGCTGCTAATTGTCGCAGAGGAGGAGGAAACAGTGGGGGGCTCGGTTGCCATGATGGATTGACAGGCAACAGCAGAAAAATGAAATTGGGCGGCGGCAGAAGTTTGGATGTGACGGCAGAAAATAGTGTAGGATTAGAAAAAAAATGGCTTGAGCCTAGGTTGCTCTGATACCATATAGAGGATGTGTGGAAGAATATCAATTGTATTAAACCTCAGCAAATAAGTACATGTACAATAGAGATGCTAAACTAAGATACAACCGATGTGGGACAATACAACAAGAGACTATACAAAATATATATGCAATTCCTAATAAGAGGAATGTGATGAATTGGTGCCAGTGTCGAACCAATAAGTGGTTTGAGTAAAGAAACATGAAAAACCAGATGCACCTCACATCCTCCCGACAACTCAAATTTATATACAACATTTTCAATTTTTTGGATAATTGCATAGGGACAAAAGTAACGTTTGGACAACTCGGGTGATTTCCTTCGAACCACTGTAGTTTGTCGATACAGCTATAACTTGACCCACACCCTATCTCCCACCTCAAAGTTCAATTCACGACATTTAGCGTTTGCCTTTTGAGCCATCCTATTTTGCACACTGACTAGAGTTTCCTTGAGTTTGGTTAAAATCTGGTCACGCTCTAGAAGTAAAGCTTCTAATGCATCCACAGTGGTGGTCCCAGCGATATAGCGTGGTATAGTAGGGGGAAGTCGCCCAAATAAAGTTTGAAATGGACTCATCTGAATGCTTGAATGATAGCTAGTTTTGTAGTTAAATTCAGCCCAACCAAGGTAATCTCTCTATTTTACAGGCCTCTCTGAAGTCATTGCTCGGAGGTACTGTTCTAATCCTCGATTCACTCCTTTCGATTGTCCATCCGTTTGCGGGTGATAGACGGAGCTATGCTTTAGTTTCGTCCCACTTAACTTGAATAAATCCACCCAAAATTTGCTTAAAAATAGCGGGTCACGATCAGAAACAATAGTGGATGGAATTCCATGTAGTCGAATTATTGTATCAGTGAATGATTGAGCTACCTTTGCTACCGTAAACCTCGTAGGTAGTGCTCCAAAATGAGCGGCTTTCGTCAAACGATCTACGACAACCATTATTACCGTGCAACCTCTCGATGTCAGAAGGTGTGTAATGAAATCTATAGTTAAATCATTTCAAACGAAAGCTAGAATAGGTAAAGGTTGTAATATTCCGGCTGGAGCAGAAATGTTATATTTGACTTGTTGGCATGTCACACATCCTTTAATAAACTCCTCCACATCACTTCTCATTTGTCTCCAATAGAACATTGAAGATAATCCAAATTATGGTTTTCTTTACCCCACCATGACCAGCAGTTGGCAAATAATGGAACTCCCAAAGTAATTCTTCTTTGAACTTTGAGTTTTCGGCCAAGTAATACCGACCCTTATAAGTTAGCAATCCATCGATCACCTGGTATGCATCCTCCAAAACCCCCCGAGCATATTGTTTTTGAAGCTCCTTTAACTCTTCGCATTCAGAATTTTCCTTGTGTAGTTGAACCATAAAATTTGGCACTGGGAAACTTGTAAACGCAACAACAATTCCAACAATATTATAATTTTCTTCATCTTGCTCAGGCATGCAGGACAATGCATCTGCCACTATATTTGATTTTCTTGGTTTATAGTCAATAGAGAAGTCACAACCAATTAACTTCCTTATGTATTTTTGTTGTTCGGGGGTATGAATGGTTTGTTGCAATATCTCTTTCAAACTTCGGTGGTCTGTCTTGATGAAAAAATATTGCCCAATCAAATATTGACGCCATTTTCCTACTGCTTCAACAATTGCATACATCTCCTTCATATAAACAGATGCATTATGCATTCTCGGCCCCAACTTCTTGCTGAAATAAGCAATCGGGTCAACTTCTTGTAACAACATTGCCCCTATCCCCCACTCGGAAGCATTAGTCTCAATTGTGAACGGAACCTCAAAGTTCGGCAGGCGTAGTATAGGAGTTTCAGTCATGGCTCTTTTAAGGGCGTTAAAAGCTTCCTCGGCTGCCTCATTCCCCGCATATCTATCTTTTCACAAAACTTCAGTTAAAGGAGTATCTAATACAGCATATCCCTTCACGAAGTTCTGATAATACCTCGTCAATCCTAAAAATCCTTGAAGTTGCTTAACGGTTCATGGTTTTGGCCACGTCACCATCGCCTCAATCTTCTTTGGGTCAGCCTTTACATCATCTGCCAAAACAATATGACCCAAATATTCGATCGTTTCTTCAAAAAAATAGCACTTTACTAACTTAACAAAATATTTATTAGACAATAAACATGATAAAACTTGATGGAGGTGTTCGACGTGTTCCTCCTTTGATTGGTTTGTAAATCAAAATATCATTAAAAAATACTACAACAAATCATCGGAGAAATGGTCGCAGAAGATGTGCCATCACCGCTTGGAATGTCAATGGTGTGTTGGTTAGGCCAAAGTGCATGACAAGAAATTCATAATGACCCTCGTGAGTTCTAAATGTTGTCTTATATATATCCACCTCATGAACACGAATTTGATGATAGTCGGCACGTAGATCCAGTTTTGAAAAGTATTTAGAACCACCTAATTCATCGAGCAACTCGTTAACTGTTGGGATTGAGAATTTATCTTTAACGATGACTGCATTTAAGGCACGATAGTCCACACAAAATCGGTAAGAGTCATCTTTCTTTTTTACCAACTGAACGGGAGACGAGATAGTGCTCTAACTTGGCTGTATTATCCCCTATTCGAGCATTTCACGTACGAGCTTCTCCATCTCACTCTTTTGAATAGCAATACGACCTTACATCCACTCGTTTACTTCCTGTTTGTAAATGAATACGGTGCTCAAATTCTCATCGTGGTGGTAGCGTAGTAGGACTAGCAAAAACTTCGTGAAATTCCTCAAGAACACTTCAAATTGTTGTCGGTACCTCATTTCCCTCTAGCTTCTCCTCCAGTGGTTCATTTGGCTTGTAACTGAGAGTAGGTGTATTTCAAACATCTTTTCCCACGTGGTTATATAAGATCATACTTTGTAGCATCTTGAACGATACCATTTTAGCACCTACGCTTGCATCCCCTTGTAAAGTAACCTTTTTACGGTGCCACATGAACTCCATCCGGGACTTAGCATAATCATGTGAAACTTTTCCTAATTGATTGTACTCCAAGAATAATATTAGGGCCTTGTATGGGCAAAACAAATAAATCAAGATGAACTATATTCCCTTAGATCTCGATGGACACTCCAACACACTGATTTCAGCATAATAGAGAGTCCTCGTTTCCAATATACACTCGGAACCCAGATGTCGGTTGTACCTCTAGCTTGAGTTGTTCTGCTAACTCTGGTTTGATAAAATTGTGGGTACTTCCATTGTTTAGTAGAATGTGCAAACGACTTCCACCTTTCTTTCCTAGCAAATGAAGAGACCTTGATTTTCCCATACCGACAAGTGTATGAAGGCTAGAGATATCACCAGAAATAACCTCTAATTCCTTGTCTTGTTCCCCGTGACTTAACTCTTTATCATCATTGATGTCTTCATCTACCTCTTTTGATCCCAACACCATTAATCCTCCATTTTTGCAATGATAAGACGAAGACCACCTTTGATTGCAATTAAAACATAGCCCCTTTTCTCTTTTTTCTCGTATCTCTGCCGGAGTCAACCGACGAATTGGTAGTGATGTCCTACTTGTTTTAGTTTGAGGTGCCATTAATATTCCCGATAGCACTGTGGATGGTAAGGCATTGCCTGCAACCTTGCTAGAAATTTGAGGAGGTCGCATCCCTATCACAGAAGTGAGGTTCGTGTTTCCCACTCCTCGATTCGAGCCGTGTGTTTATCCTCTTCCTTCTCCTTGGTTATCTAGAATTTTCCTTTCAAATACCATAGCCAATGCAAAGGCTTCCTCTAATGTTTCTCGTCGATTCAATTGTAACTCTCGACGTATTCTAGATTTGAGTCCCGATATAAAGAACAAAATTAGGAGGGCTTCATATACCCCATGTAATTTATTCATTAAGGCTTCAAACTCGCATTGAAATATCTCTATTGTTCCTTGTTGAGAAAGTTTGGCTAATTCTCCTTCATGATCATCGTAAGGTGGCGATCCAAATCGCAATTTAATTTTTTGCAAAAACTAAATACACGATATCTGGTGCAACATCCCGTTATTCTTCAGCCATTGGAACCAGGCATAAGCCTTTCCATCTAAATGAAAAGAAATAATTTGTAATCGTTGAGGCTCAGGAATATTATGGAATGAAAAATACTCTTCAATTTGAAACGCCCAACTGTAAGGATCATCTCCATCAAATTGCAGAACATCTAGCCGTAACTTCGGTCCTCGAAATCCTGGAGGCACATTGGACGTGGTCACCATAGATCCTCCTCGTTCTATTATATCTGGTGATCGATCCTACAAGAATCTCTCTTGTTTGTTGTGCCCTGCACTCTGAACAATTTTAACCAAAGTCGAAATATGTTGTTGCAGTTTCTCATGATTAAATTTCATGGTTTTGATGAACGTATCCACTTGCGCACTTAGCGCCCCGAACGGTTGTTTCCAGTCCTCATAACTCTGGTATTCCATAATGAGCTCTCAATGAAAGCACCAATGAAACGAACTCACTTCAAGATCGACTCGATAATTTTCGATATAGCTCAAAAAACTTCAAGATCAACTTGATAATCCTCAATATAGTTCAAAAAACTTCAATCCCACGATCAAGCGAGATGAATACAAATCTTCAACCACACAATTAAAGAAACACTTTAGTTCTTACGATCACGTAAGAATGAATCTTGAAATTCTTGAGAAAATATGATAGCATACATTCCAAATAATTTAAGAAAACAACCCTTAAATAAGGTAGCAATTGATGGCAACCCTATAAACTAAAGAGCCCTAATAAATTAAATTAAAAGCTCAAGCCAAATCTTTATAAAACTGAAACTAAAGAACATAATATAACGTAAAAGCCCAAACCAAATATTTATAATCTAATAATAATTCTAAGATAATCTTCCAGATAAGGTGGACGCGAACAAACTCTTCGCAGTCTTCCGTTAACTCTATCTGTTAATCTACTTATCCTGCGTTCCTTAGCCTCTTCAAGTTCGGTCATATCAACATATGTCTGAAAAAAATGAAAAATAATTTAGAGGTCTTAATCATGAGATCGGTAGTTAGCCAAATTATTCTCATCGCAATTTTTGTTTAATAAATGATCGAAGAAGTTGATTAACAACTTATTTCGGTGCTTATCAATTGAAAGAAATAATAAAATAATCAATTACTACTGATGATTTCATTAGTATTTGATATAAATCTTTTCAGGTATACACCAACTAAAGGATGTTAACTAATTTTAAATTTTCATATTAACTATAAATAATAGAATAATTTAAAAAATTACAAAAATAATACATTATGTCGAGGCGGGTGATATATTATCTTAGATTTTTTCCTTTATCAAGTGACAAGTGACAAACTTAAAGATATTCATTCTATCTTTAGCAATCTGTCTACGTCAATTCAAGAAAAACCACTGTATACGATACCCTAAATATAGGTGAACCATACCAACATATAATTAAATCCAAATTTTTGATTTCAATAGATTCAAATGTGGGAGTCGTCCATGTTTTTCAATCATATTGACCGAATTTTTAAGTAATGTGATATTTAATTTGAGATAATTAAATGATATAGAGTCTATATACATCGTGACTATGAGTTTAATATTAATCACATATTGATTAAAGTATATCACTTAAATTATTGAGTTATATGGTCTATTTTCAAAACTGGACTTGGGGTTTGTGTTTGGTCCAACTATTTATATTTTTGGAACAAGTTACTCATGGCCTATTCGGAGCCCTGTGAAGCCCAAACATCAGTGAGCTCTAATGTATGTGCACTTTAGAAGCGTCGAGATTCATTTTGGTCTAGCGTATGAAGAAGATTTTACAACCTCCCAAGTAATGGATTGGACCAAGAAATAGGGCCCATCATACATGCATTCTCCACACTGGAAAACCTGCAAACATATATATCTTTTCCTATATTCCTTCTGCATTCTAGTTTAGAAGTTCTATCATCGCCGTTGTCCAGTTCACCAAACCTTAAAAGTCATTTCATCTTAGTTGTCTTTGCTCCATTTCCGAAGAGCGTTAATGGGGGGTAAACAATTTTTCAAAAAGAGGATTTTCCTCAACTCGGCTTCATCTATTTTTCCTGGTTTTGTTACGTAGGAATCGCTTATTGTATAAATATATGATGATCAATGAAGTTTGACCGAGTTTTTAAGTGACGTGACTGTTGGTCCCGAAAGAGCAAGGTTTGGTGTATGGGTGGGGGGGGGGGGTGGGAATACACCAAATGCAAACTTTTCAGTTTACTTGACTATTTATTTAGAGAGATTAAGCTTTCTGAAAACAGATTGCTTAGTTGTGACAAACCAGATCGATCTTGTTCTGTCCAAACAGAAACTCTCTAGTGAATAACACTGGGCAGAAATCAAGAGTAATCTTGTTTCCTAGCAGAGTGTTGTGTGCGGAATATGGTGGACTTAGTCAGTGCTCTTGTTTAGAAAATCTTTTGGAAACTTAATCAAGTATTTAGCAGATCGATTAAAAATGCAGTTTGAATGAGTGCCAAATTAGTGAATAAAACAACTAAAATTTAAAATGCAGAAAATAAATAACACAGTTGTTTACGTGGTTCGAGAAACCCCCTACGTCCATGGTCCAATCCAAACTGGATTAGATATCCATTACTAGGATACTCTTCTTATTTATACTCGCTGAGAATGAGCCACAAGTTTCAAGTACAATCTGTTTTGAAACTCATGCACGAATAAGGGTCGTGTCCCTTTACAACTTACAGAAAACTACTGTAACTGGATTTTTTCACGTTAATCCACTAGAAAACTACTATCTAGCGAAGATCTCCTTCCTTCTTCTCAATAAGACAGAGTTGAATCGAGTTGGTGTGATTTCAATCACGAACGGCTTAGAACACGATCTGGTGAGTAGAAACCTTCTCAAGTGAACGCTTCGAAGAGTGAGATGATTTCTGGGCAGAGTAATAGCTTGTTGATCGTAGATAATAGTCTTGTGTACTATTCCAGTCTTTGTTCCAAGATTTTATAGGTGTAGAGTTTGAAATTCTAACCGTTGGGCTTGATTGGTTTGGAGTAAATGTGATTTACCAATCAAGGATAGTGAATCCCTAAATTTTCTCCTCTTGCCTTTGGAAATTTTGATTGAATCTTTAATAAATATGGAAAGCAGATCGTTGATAGGTACTACTTTCCTTCTTCGTGAATGGATTGATTCTCCTTCTATTTTTGATAGCTTGCACGATGTGGCAATGAGTTTGGGATTTTTCATCAATTAATCTGGTCAAAACCCGTGATTGCCAATTAACTGATAGATGATCTGATATCATATGGTTCAACTCCGAACATCGATCTGGACACACCAGATTGATATAGATCTGGTCAGCAGTTGATCTGGCCTTCAGAAAATATGCTCCAAAGCATGGTAGGATCTTCTATGAGAGTTCTGGCAGAACTGATCGAGTGACCATCTGTTACATCATTTGCTTGCTTGAATCTGCTTTGTTGATCTGGTCCACGAACAATAAAAAAAAAACAAAAACAGAATGACTTCTATAGGATGAGATCCTTTACATACCAAGTCATTTTCTAATCTGGACTAAAATCATGTCCTCTATCAGATTCACTTTATATTGTAGTGATCTGTTACATGTAGAACAGATTGAGATCTAGCAAGACAAAATGAAACCTAAGTGTGTTTCAAGAGAACATCATCAAAACTTAAAATATTATGGGGTTCCCAATAATTGACATTTAATTTAAGATAATTAAATGGTCTAGGGTCGATCTACATTTCGAGTAGATGATCGTGGTATATTTATTTTCTCTAAACCGATTCCCGGTGAGTGAAAAATAATAATATAAAGTGAGTCACTTAAAGAAATGAGTTATGTGTTTGAGAGTAAGTATAGAGAGAAACACTTGTCCCACACTGGTTATGGAACTATCATTCATCATGTATTTAAGAAGGTTAAGAAATCTTATGGTTTGACTAGTTGCGTCAATCACCATCCTGGTGCGCGCCGGCCTGGGGCCTATTTTTGCTAGACGGCCTATCCCAGATGGCTTGCTCCACGGCCTGTCCAGACGGCTTTTCCCATGGCCTGTGCCAGACGGCCTGCCCAGTGGCCTGTTCCGGGATAGTGGCATGTCCATCTTGACCTTATGGAGAAGGAGCTAGCTCTTCGTTGTAGATAAGGAGCTAGTTCTCCCTTATGGAGATTGAGTTATCTTTCCATATGGAGATAAAACTAGCTTGATTTATGGTGATGGAGCTAAACTTGTCTTATGGAGGAGCTAGCTTGAATTGATATCGACCTATAATATCAAGCTCCTTATCGACTATGTGATATCAAGCTTCATATCAACCTGTGATATCAAGCTGAGGTCAACGAACTTATGATGAATGTTGACAAAAGTATGTCCATATTAGATGGATTAATTAATAATTAATTGACATCAACTTTTGTAACTCCTATAACGTCCAGTGACTTAATGAGGATCAATTGTCATTAATGGACATTAATTACAATCAATTCTTGTAACTCCTCTGGAGTGAACTTGACCTATGATTTAATTAGCATCAATTGTCATTAATGAACATTAATTACCATCAATTTTTGCAACTCCTCTTAAGTGAACTTAGCTTATATTTAGGTGGTCTTCATGCATTTTTCATGTACTACACGTGAGACATATTCAAACATTCACAAGCAAAGAACATCTTGTTGCATTCTTCTTTTGTGCATTCTAGAAGAAGCTTTGTCCTCAACCTTCTCCAGTTCACCGGAGCTCGAAGATTCGCGATGCCGCTACCTCTGAGACGAAAAAGGCATTTTATCTTCAGGGACATAACACCATTGACGGGTGTGAGCTTTGGTGTCAATTTGACGGCGCTGTGAGGTTGATTAAATACTTGAAAAGTATTATCATTCCTAGCAACGACGTCAACCTGACGGAGCTCAGTCGTTATCACTCATGTCAAGATAAATTTATAATATCTATACTCTTCACTAGGTTCCGCATAGTGGCAAGTACAGGGTCGATCCCACATGGAGTTGGTGTACTCTCTCTCTCTGTCACGATTTATATATTTTTATAAGGGGGGCCTGCCTCGGGCAGGAAAGTAACCAAGACCTGAACTAAAACAAAAGAAAAGTAAAAAGCAAAAAGATACTTGGCTTGAGGTTCAACTTGTTACGCCTTGATCAACTCCCTGGTCATCGGTGCAAAGATTCTCGTTGCATACACATGTCATTGGTCAAAGGCAGGCGTAAGAATGGGGTTTTACTCCTACCACCCAAACGCATCACTTAGGCAACCCCCTTTTTAATCGTCACGTAGCCACCGAAGCCCCGCCCAGTACACTTTTTCAGCTCAAAAGGTAAGGGTTACTCATTCCCTATCCCCTTTGCCCAAGATTGCTCCTGGACCAAGCTTACTCTAGTGTACCCAAATAGGCATTCGCAGGGAACACAGCAACCATGAGCACACCATCTCCGACGCCAGTCCCATGTCGTCCCCACCTACTTCACCACCCTGATCCCTCTGGCTGGCAAGCAGGAAGTCGCTAACAATTGGAGTTTCCAGCTCGCAGTTGTAACATGACCTTGCCCAACACTGCTACCGGCCGGACAACACCGATGACTTGATCAAGTTGTATAAGAATCATATCCAGCGCATTAGGAACACACACATGCTACTACGTTGACCAAGTTAGACCTCACAATGATAAGTTGATCTTAGCTAAACTTGTTTAACCCAAACTAAGTATTAAAGTTACCTAGACATAAATAAAAGAAACAAAAAAAAAAGATAAAAGGAAACGTACTAGAATTATATAGAAAACAGAAAGTAATCCATGGCAGGACGAACCCTGACCAAGGCAAATAAATACAAGGAAAATAAAAGGAATGCTTCGTTTCTTCCTCCCTTAGACTCTCAAAACATCAATCTATAATATACTAAGAGAAAGGACGAATAGTGTGAGTGGTTTGTGCAACAATGGCTCTCCTCCACGTACTTCACGTTATGTCATATATGTGTTGTTTTTGCTTATTGCTGCTGCCAAGACTTTATATAGAAGCTAGAGTGGGCTATGGGCCAGACCCATGACGTTCTGAGCAAGCTAGAGTTTCAACGGATTTCTTTCCTTGCATAAATATCTCCAAATATATCCATCCCTATCATCAATGAGGTCCAAATCGTGCATATCCATTGTGGAAGAAAATAAAGATTTCTTTCCTTATTTTCTCACGACTGCCAGGATCTTCTGCACCTTATCCAAGATGGTCAAGACATGCGGCGTATGCATATTGCCTTCCAACTTGCCCGAACTTTCCTTTTTTCTGCTCCAAGCTTCTCCAGGTAGCATAAAGTATTCTGGATGAACGTTCTCCTTGCCATCTTGCTCAAGGTCATACCTTGTGCATCGCCTTGGTCAAGATTCATCTCGTCTTGGTGGCGGCTAGGGTTTGTATGGAAGATTTTCTTTCCTTGTTGAATGGATCCCTAGTATCTCCAGCAGTTGACTGCCTTGATTCTTTCCTTATGTAGCTCTGGCTAGATAAAAGAAATATATCTTTCCTTATTTGCGCTCCGCGATTAGAATCTGCATCCGCTCCTCCAAAGATCTTATCAAATCTTTCCTTTTCAGCTCCTCGTTCGCCAGGTACTCCATCTTGGGTACAAAGAGTCTCCAAACGGCTTGTCCAAGGTGTTGCTCAAGAAACCTCGCCTTCCAGCTTTAAAATGTCAGGTCCAGATCCCACGTGGTACATTGTCTTAAGCACATATGTTCCTTGCTCAAGGTGTTACAACGCCTGGAGTTTGCCTCTTTCACGAAATGTGGCCTGACTTGCCCAAGAATGGTCCCAACTACCTGTCTCACAAAAGTGTGTCCTCCCAGACAAAAAGACATAAAAACAAAGAAAAAGATGACTCGATATACACCTAGACAAGCTCTAAGAAGAGCACGAAAATCAGGCTCGTTAGCCATACCGAGAACATTAACGGGACGTAAATTGTCTTGCGGAAAGATGACTCTTTCCTATACTCGGCTTTCTATTATATTATTTTTTATTATTTTTGTAATAGAATAGTTAGAATTATTTGTAATATCATTTCCCGAATATTTTTACACTTTATTTTCCCGACAATCGCAAGACAATTTATTTACTGTTGGGGAGGAGATGTTTTACAATTTATTTTTGTAATAGCATGACTTAACATCAAACCTCATTTAAGATGGCGTCTTCTACATCAACTGAGTCCAACATCGTCACCACTTTGATTCAGTACTAGCCTCTATGACTACTGCTGCCGGAGGGTCTTCAACGATCTCAATCGTTGTCGACACTTTAACCAATACAACATTTACCGGGTTTGGAATCAGTACTAACCCTTTGGGTTGAACAGAGGTAACACACTTAGTGGCACCGTTATTTCCAATTTTAGTGGTTCCGTTGGGTCAATTTTTGGATCCGGTGATGGAGCTCACGAGATCTACAAGTCGAGCTCTCTTTTGGGAGAAAATTCAGCATTGAAGATGTTGTCTTCTGCCAAGAAGCCACCGAAGTTTAGAAGTGCTAACTTCAAGCGTTGGCAACCGAAAATGTTATTGTATTTGATAACATTAAGTTTCACTGGGTTCCTTAAGGAGGACGAGCCGCCGACACCGAGTGCCAAAGAGACAAACTTCACTGTTCGAGCTGCCTACGACAACTGGCACAATTGAGATTACCATTATAAAAAATTAATTCTAAATAGCTTAGATGATAGTTTGTACAATGTGTATTCTGTTGTAAAGACCTCAAAAGACACGTGGAAGACATTAGAAAAGAAATATCATAACGATGACGCGGGTATTAAAAAGTTTGTTGTAGCTATGTTTATAGACTACAAAATGGTAGACTCTAGACCCATAATGGATCAAGTGCAAGAGTGCCAACTCATTATGCACGACGTCTACACCGAGGGAATGACTCTACCGGATGAGTTCACGGCTACGATCATGATTGAGAAGCTACCTCCACGTTGAGTCGGACGTGCGAAAGCAAGATCCGAAGGTGAAAGGGTCAATGGACGCAAAGGCCAACCTGTTGGAGAGAGGTGGTCCCTCCAAAAAGCGTGTTTGCCCTAATGACAAGGGCAAATGGGAGAAAAAGTTGACCCGCAAGTTCAAAGAAAATTGTTTCAATTGTTGTAGACCATGCCACACATCGAGAGATTTTCGTGAGGCAAAGGACAATAAGAAAAAGAAGCACGCTGCCCACATTGCCGAGAAGGGGTTCTGCGAATGGGATGAATGCGACCTTGCCGCCGTGGTCACCAACGAGGTCACCTTTGAGACAACCAAGGTGGATGGTACATTGATACGGGCGCACCCGCCCATGTGTGCACCGATAAGACTAAGTTCATCACATAGAAGGTTGTTGAGGGGAGAAAGCTCAATATGAGAAACCAAGCCTCATCCGAGGTGGCCGGAGTTGGGGATGTGGTCCCCAAGACGATATCTGGTATCCCGATTACCTGGAAGGAGGTTCTGCATGTTCTAGACATCCGCAAGAACTTAGTCTTGGGTTCAATATTAGTCAATAAGAGATTTATATTAATTTTTTAAGCTGATTAGTTCGTATTGACCAAGTTTGGAAAGTTCATTGATAAAGGTTATCTTACCGGTGGTCTCTTCAAAATCAATGTAACGGTCGTGCGCCGCAAAATCTTGATTGATAATGAAAAAGCTTCTACTTCCTCTTACTTGATTGAGTGCTCCAATTTATGGCATTATAGATTAGGACATGTAAATCTAAATGTTATAAAAAGATTAGTAAATATTGATTTACTAAAGTTAAGTGAAGTCAATAATCAAAACAAATGTGAAATTTGCGTTGAGATGAAAATGACTAAGTTACCGTTTCATTCGTTAGAAAGGAGTATAAAACCTCTTGAATTAATTCACACCGATGTGTGTGATTCAAAGTTTGTGCAAACTAGAGGTGGTAAAAAATACTTCATTAACTTTATAGATGAATGCACAAGGTATTGTTATCTTTATCTTCTAATAAGTAAAGATAAGGCTATTGAAGCTTTCAAGAACTTCAAATTCGAAGCCAAAATTCAATTAAGTTGTCGAATTAAGATGGTTCAAAGTGATATATGGGGAGAATATGTAGCTCCGTTTGAGAAATTATGTAAGGAAAGTGGTATAATTCACCAAACGACAACTCCTTATTCACCTCAATCTAACGGTGTTGGAGAATGCAAAAATCGAACACTTAAGGAGATGATGAATGCTTTATTGATTAGTTTAGGGTTGCCCCAGAACATGTGGGGGGAAGCTGTTTTAACAACCAAATATATACTGAACAAAAGTTCACTTAAAGGTAAGGAAGTTACTCCTTATGAGTTGTGGAAAGGAAGAAAACCTTCATATAAATATCTTAAAGTGTGAGGGTGTTTGGTAAAGGTTGAAGTGCATCTACCCAAACAAGTTACAATTGGCCCTAAAACGGTTGATTGTATCTTTATTTGATATGCTCTTAACAGTAGTGTCTATCTATTTGTTATCCACAAATTGGAAGTTCCCAACATGATAGTGTGAAAGATAATTGAATCAAGAAATGCAATATTTTTTATATATATCCTTGTAAAGATAATGATATAATTGAAGTCAATTCTAGTAATAGAATTGAAGAAGAAATCACGTTTTCTAAATCAATGCATGAAGACCCAAAATAGCACAAGCGAAAAAGGTCTAATCTAGATGATATAGAACCAAGACGTGGTAGTAGAATTAGAACTCAAAAAACTTTTGGTCCTGACTAGAAATCGTTCATGTTGGATGATGAACCAACAACAATTAAAGTAGTTTTCTCTAGGTTTGACGCGGAGCTCTGGAGAGAAGCTGTACAAAGTGAAATTGAATCCATTATGCAAAACCACACTTGAGTGCTGGTTGATTTACCAAAAGGTTGTAAACCATTATGATGCAAGTGGATCCTTAAAAGAAAGTTTAAAGTCGATGAGTCAATTGATAAATATAATGCTCGGTTAGTATTCAAAGGCTTTAAACAAAGAGATGAGTATGATTTTTTTGATGCCTATTCACCAGTAACGAGAATTACTTCTACCAGAGTGCTTCTGGCACAATCTTGAGATTTACCAAATGGATGTTAAAACCTTGTTCTTGAATGGTGATCTTGAGGAATAAATTTATATGGAGCAACTTGAAGGGTTTGTGTACCTGGCCAAGAAACAAAGGTATGCAAATTGGTGAATTCTCTATATGGGTTGAAACAAGCGTCGTTACAATGACAATTGAAATTTGACGACGTGATGTTGTCAAATGGTTTGAAAATTAATGACTGTGACAAATGTGTTTACATTAAGAACACCAACAACGAAATGACATTTTATCACAATAATATTTATTACAGTCGACTATGTAAAGTCGTTGGATAATCTGGCAGATCCGCTAACCAAAGGGTTAAATCGAGACAAATATTTAAATTACTAGAGGGAATGTGTTTCAAATTCACAACTTAAGGAGCTGTCATAATGGTAACCCAAACATGATAACTGTATATCCTAAGAACTTGGTTCAATTGGGGAACTAAGCTATGAGAGATTGTGGAAAAAACTCAGTGATATATCTATTCCTTAGAAGAGCAAAAATTGAGTGTTGAAAATTTGCCTAGTGGTATAGCTAAGTCTATGATTTATAATGATTCTTTAGAGATTGAGTAGGGCAATATACTCGATAAAGAATCATCTATATAAGTGTGAAGGGAGGGACGCTTCTAAAATAAACACTTATGAATCCAAAGGGATGTCCAGGGCCCGAAATGGACACAAAACATGAGAACGGATAAGGTTGAGGTGTTGACATCATTGTCTAGGTACACTTCGTGGAGTAATAGTTCAAAGCATATCATTACTAATCCGCCTGTGTATCCGATGGTATTGGCTATGTAAGATTCAAAGCAATAAACAACATATCCTAATACTTTAACATTTCGTGAGGACAGAGCTTGTGTCTGCATCTGCATTTGGGTAATTTTCACTCATGTGGGGGATTGTAGGAAAGCTTTATATATATATATATATATATATATATATATTGGTGGTCAAGGAAGTTTGACCGAGTTTTTTAGTGACGTGACATTTAATTTAAGATAATTAAATGAACTTGGGTCGATCTTCGGCCTGTCCAGACGGCCTGCCCCACGACCTATCCCGAGACAGTGGCATGTCCAGCTTGACCTTATGGAGAAAGGAGCTAACTCTTCGTTGTGGAAAAGGATCTAGTTCTCTGTTATGGAGAAGGAGCTATCTCTCCATTATGGAGATGGAGTTAGATCTCCATATGGAGATGTATCTAGCTTGATCTATGGTGATGGAGCTAAGGTTGCCTTATGGAGGAGCTAGATTGAATTGATATCGACCTTGGTAACGACCTGTGATATCAAGCTCCATATCAACCTATGATATGAAGTTCCTTATCGACCTGTGATATCAAGCTGAGGTCAATGAACTTATCATGAATGTTGACAAAAGTATGTCCATATTAGGTGGATTAATTAATAATTAATTGACATCAACTTTGATAACTCCTATAACGTCCAATGACTCAATGAGAATCAATTGTCATTAATGAACATTAATTATCATCAATTCTTGCAACTCCTCTTGAGTGGACTTGACCTATATATAGATGGTCTTCATGCTTTTTTCATGTACTACACATGAGGCATATTCAAACATTCACAAGCAAAGAACATCTTTTTGCATTCTTCTTGTTTGCATTCTAGAAGAAGCTTTGTCCTCAACCTTCTCCAGTTCGCCGGAGATCGAAGGTTTGCGGTGCTGCCACTTCAGAGACGAAAAAGCCGTCTTAACTTTAGGGATATCACGCCATACCTAGAGCACTAACATGATGTAAATTGTCTTGCGGAAAGAGGACTCTTTCCTCCACTCGGCTTTCTATTATATTACTTTTGTAATAGAATAATTAGCATTATTTGTAATCGTATTTCTCGAATATTTTTACACTTTATTTTTCCGACAATCGCAAGATAATTTATTTACAGTTCGGGAGGAGATTTTTTACTATTTATTTTTGTAATAGCAAGACTTAACATCAAACTTCATTTAAGATGGAATCTTCTACATCAATTGAGTCCAACACCATCGCTGCCTTTGCCACTGCCTTTGCGAATACACTTGGCGGAGGGTCTTCTGTTTATTTAAGATGGCGTCTTCTGCTCCACGTTTAGTGGCACCGTGTGTTCCACTCTTAGTGGTTCCGTTGGATCCATATATGGATCCGGTGTTGGAACTTATGGGCTCAACACGAGTGGCTCGCATCTGGGAGTCACTTCAGCACCGAAGATGATTCATCCTACCTATAAGCCTGCAAAAGTCGGTGGATCCGACTCCAAACGTTTGCAGCAAATGATGTTGTTCAACTTGACAATATTGTACTTTGTCAAGTTCCTAAAGGAGGACGAGCCACTGAAGCCGAGTGCACAAAGATGTGGGAAGCTCTAGAAAAGATATGATAGTTTATACAATGTATACTCTGTTGTAAAAACATCAAAAGCGATATGAGAAGCTCTAGAAAAGAAGTACCGTAACAATAATGTGGGTACTGAAAAATTTATTGTAGCTAACTTTTTAGACTACAAATGGTTAACTCAAGACCGATCATGTGTATATATATAACAAATGTATAACCATTTGAAATATTTAAAAACCTATATACACATATATAAGTGTAATATATATATATATATGTATAAATAATTGTCATAATATACCCGACCCGACCCTGTCTGCTCGAAGTAGTCGGAGTTTGAGCTTCAAATATTGAGGTCCGTAAATTATCGGTTTCGAAAAATCCTTAGTTTTTTTTCCAGCCAACCAAATTTCGTACTTAAAAAAATTCACTCATTATAACAATATATATTTATATATATATATATATATATTATTTTATTTTTTAATTAAATATTAAAAATCTAACATTGAGTCATTAAAATTAAAATGTTTTATTATCAATATTCTCTATATAAGTAAAAATAATATTTATTATATGGACGGGTAAAACATGTCCGCCCCGACAATCCATAAAGGGTCGGATTGAGTATTATATTTATATGTTCGAAAATTTATTTAATTAAAAAAAAAGTGTCATTTACATGGACTGGTAAAACATGTCCACCCAACAATCCAGAAAGGACTGGATTGAGTATTATATTTATAGGTTCGAAAATTTTCGAGCAAGTTTGGACGGATTTCAAAATTTTATAAAGCTCAGCATGATAATTTTTACAACTCTAATTACGGCAATACACTTTCAATGCACTAATGAAAAACTCCTCAAAGAAAATGATAAAAAAAAATATAATAAAAAAATAGAAGTTGATTATGTTGGTCCCGATTGAGCAGCTATTGGTGTATGGGGAGGCATACACCAATGCATACTTTTCTCATTTTCTTGCTACGTATCAGATGCAAAACATATGAACACAACACAAAAGGCTTGTGTTCTGTTTGCTAGGTTCTGTGTTTTGAAAATACAGCTCAGATTGTTGTGTTCTATAAACGTGTTTTGTTCTCGCAGAAGGAGTTACAGAATGTGCGGAATGTGGTGGTTAAATCTATTGCTCAATTAATGTAAACCTTTTGTTTTAAGCCAAGTATTCTTTAGATGATTGTTTTACATATGATGCACTATCACAAATAAGATAATGATATAAATAGCAGAATGTAAATACTGTAAATACTACGTTATGTGCTGGTAAAACACTTAAATAAAATTTAAGTGTGTGTTTCGATAACCATCATCAAAACTATTACACGGGGTTCCCAATAATTTTCCCCTTTTTGATGATGTCGATAGCACACTTTACAGAAAGTTCCTAAACATAAGTATTAACAGAATTGCACCAAATATATATAAGTTAATTTAAAACATGCAACCAAATAATTGTTATTTAGAATAACAGGAAGCAGAACGTAAATAGGCAGAGCCTGGGCAAAGAGAGATTGTCATCAGGGTGTAATGAGAGAAATCTGTTTTTCAATATATCAGATATTTGAAGTTTACAAAAGTACATTAAACATGTCAAAATAAAGTTAAAACAGATTGACAAAATATATGTTCTATCTATTTCTGCTTCACTATCTGGTTGACCTCCTATGAGCTGCTTCCATCTCCTTCTTCTGTTCCTCTTCTGTCTTCAGACCGTATTTGGCAAAGATGCCATCATTAATCATCTTGTATTTTGGGTCATTCATTGTCATTCCACATTCATAAAAGGTTGTTGTCTCATTAATATACGAACGAATGGATGTTATGTCTGTAAATCTTCCTCTTGGAAGCATGGGCGGAGGAAAGATTTTTCTTGGTGGAGCTGTGAGAATGATGTTGTTAGCTGCTGTTGTTTGCTTCAGTTCTGTTACAACCTTCTGATCGAAGAAATTATCAAGATAGAACTTGAAAGCATCATTTGGGTTCCTCTCGCCCAGCAGTGGGCTCATCTTCAGGAGGTAATATTCCTCTATGAAGCACTCCTTAATTCTGTCCCAAAGTTCCAGCATTGAGTTTGGAACCTACTTGTCAGTTGCTGTCATATTAGATGATATGTATCTGGGCTTGATGAATCTCCTCTTGTTCATGTTCATGGCATGATTCAGCCTCCTCTTCAATGCATATTCATCTCCTGTATCTCTGTGTGCCTCAGCTCTCTGCTTTGCTCTTTCTATCTTTGCCCATTCTTGTCGTTTCTCTTCTGTTTCGGCATCAAGAAAGTTTCTATCTTTGAGCCGCAGAGACCTCGTCAGTGGTAGCAGTTTTAAGCAGCTTCTGTGCATTCTCAGTTTTTTTCCTCCTTATCTCAGCAAGTTCTACTTCTTAAGCAGCTTTATGTTTAACACTTAGTATCTCCTGCGTTGATTCAATCATTGCCTGTTCTACTAGTGTAAGAGCAAGATCAATGGTAGGCAATTGAACCAGGTTGGACGTAGGAATCTTCTCTATCACTATTCATCTTCCACCACAGGGCACAAATGAGGATACAACACCAGATCGACTATGCGTTATCGTGGGTCCTCGTGCTTCTGGTTGTTTCATCTTCTTCTCCGCATCCTTAGTTATTCCCAGATCGACAATTTGTGTGGGAATAACCTCAGCGGCAGGTACATCCTTTACCTAAATCCTGATCACCCTCTCTTCCTTCTTATTCTCCGCTGCTGCATGAGTTCTGGTTCTCTTCTTCCTCTGTGACTCAACAGCTTCTGTTACAATCTTCTTCTTTCCTTTCTCATTTTCCTTGCTCTTGGCAACTTTCTATCCGTCCTTCCCAATCACTTGCGACAACATCCAAAAGAGGGGACGTAGTAGTCTTGAAGGATTGGATATCCTCTTTGATCTTTTGAATTTTTTCTTCTACTTCCATTTTGTGGGTTAACAAAACCATGATGTTTTGGTCCATGTCCTTGTGCTTCTTCTCGTGTATAGAATTAACGTTGGCAAGATCCTTCATGTGCTATTCAGTGGTCTCTTGCATGCTCTCGAACATCCCCTTAACCTCGTCGACATCGTCTTCACTGGAAAATTCAACTCTTTTGCAGCAAGTGGGGCAAGTCTGTTAACTTTTGCTGAAAAATGGGTGAGCTCAAAATTTTCTATCTGTTTGGAAACCTCTGCAGATGTCTTCGCCAAAACTCCCTCGACGTGGTCCTTCACCATCTTTTGGAGCTCCTCGATCTGTGTTTTCTAATCGTCGAGCTGTGTGCGTAGTTCAACAATGAGCTTGTCCTGTATCTCCAATGCAGCTTGTTGTTCTGTTGAAAGCTTGGTAGAGAGAAGAAATCATGTTGTGGGTCTGTGCACCCATGGAAGTAAAAGTTGTGTTGTCAGCATTAACTACGACTTGAGCAAGTTTAGCAACGTCCTCATTGACTTGGCTATGAACAATCTGCTTCACGGTATGGTATGTGATAGCAGGAGGTGAAAGGTTGAGCAGTTCTTGAACAGAAAAGTGTTTGTATCCCGAAGGAGCTGTGCCAGGACTAAACACATCATCAGAAATAAAATTTTCAACCAAAGTGTATTGGATTCTCTTCTTTGGACTCTTCTTGGCCACTGCGGGGCTAGCGTGTAACAAAGGAAAGGTAGGTCGGGGCAGAGAATCAATCTTTATCTCTTCGTCAACATGCTCACTGTCGGATCCTTATAATTGAGTATGCAGTAAGAGTGGTTTCATCATCTGACTCGTCTGCAAGATTCAAGTCAAGTATTGGTGCCTTCCTCTTCTTCTGTCCTTTTGTAGGTGCTACCAACTTCTTCTTTTGCAGTGTAGTTTCATTCACCTTCTTTGCAGCTGGTCCCTTAGGCACTGTTGTCTTTCTTTTGGTTCATGTTGCTGTTGTGGTTGCTGTTGTTGTCGTCTTCTGCTGGGCCTTCCCAACATGGGGCTCCTCCCAAGTGGGATTTGAATGGCCAACCTCCAGAAGTTGTTTCCTTAGAATAGGATCAGCTTTTGTAAAAGTCTGTTCTGTAAGACCAAGAATCTTCTCCATCTGCATCTGGTCTTTAGACATTAGAACCATCTTGTTGAAATGTTATGTGTCCTTCCAGGGCAGAGTGGGGTAGGGAATGGCTTGCTCGATGATGTATGAGAATTTGTTGGCTAATCGAAGTGGGCGTTGTGTAGAGACTCCTACTACCTTGCCTTCCTCGTATGTAATGCGAACCAGCTTCTTTTCATAAAATATCAATTCGAATAGAATGGCCGTCGAGTTCACTTTCTTCTGGAGCAACACAACACATAAAATCCGAAACTTCAAGGGCGTGATCTGGTCATACGATTCGCTGTGACCAAGGAAGCCCTTCTGGATTAAGTTAATAAGTAGTCTGTGTACCGGGTCAAGCAGATTCCGGTTGAACATCTTGTTATCCCATTGAAAGGGGATACCAACCACCTTCTCGATCACCTGCTGGATCTCTTCATCTGGAATTGTGAATATGTTGATCTCGTCAAAGTTCTTCAAGTTGTAAGCCTTGATATCATGTCATAGACAGAACGGACTTCATCCTGTGAACTGTCTGGTTCTGTGCAAAGACATACAGAAGGCAAGTCATCAATTACGTCCCAGTTCAGAAACAAGCACAACACAACAAGCAATAAACCATTTACTGCAGATAAAATACAGAGGATAAATGCAGAATATTTATATTTAGTTCTAAAGCATATATCCTAAACAAGAATATCAAATGGCAGAAATGCATAAATGAGAAAAGTTTTTGCATTTTGTGCTCACAAATATTTCAAAATAAAAGATCTGATAAACACATTTGCTTCTCTTGATCATGTTAAACATCGGGTTCACCACTTCGAATCCATAGGATTCTAACGCGGCGAAGTTTTCATATTGAAGCCTCTCTTTAACTAATCAGATCATTTGAATGCCAGTAAGGTGGGCTCGAGAAGTGGCTTCGAACGAAGATTGCTATCCGAAAACTGAAGCCATGTTTTGAAATCAGGTTTGAGTAAAGATGAAGATTTGTAAGGTAGTTTGAGAAATATATCTGGAGAAAATATTCTGAGAACGATAAACGATGGTTCGAAAGGATGAAAGGTTTTGAATGCGTGAAGACAAACAGTTGAGCAATTAAGGATATATAGAGCAATTAAATGGACGATTGAGATCACAGAGGGTAAGATGTAAAATTTAAACGGTTTGGATCACTCCCTGTTTTTGCTTTTTCCCGCTCTAGACAGCTGTTTTCCATCTTTTATCCGACATGGCAGCGCGCGGTTTACACCTTCTACGAATGAGTTTAGGCGGCGATGGATTACATGATTGTTTCCCTCGGTTTTTGTTTAAATTCTGAAAAATGCATGCTTTGTATTTATTGCACGTCGTTTCACCGCTTCATCTACATGTCTTGTTGAACAAGATTAAAGAATATAGAACATTGACCAATAAATGTGAAAATTAAATACAAGACAAATGATTAAGCAAAGAGAATGATACAGATTCTCTGGTTCCCCCTTAATAAATTCCAAGTGTAATAAATACCCTGGTCAAAGTCTTAAGACTGAAGATGTGACGTCATCTGTGCATTGAGCTTCTGTAAGCTGTCATCATCTTATGTTCTGTGACGTCATCTGTGCATTGAGCTTCTTCTGATTCACTTCTAGTTGACTAGTTGAGGAGAGACTTGAGTGCTATGGAGATTGAGATATGTGTTTCTACAATTAGTGTTGTGCGATCAGTGTATACACTAGTTCTATTACATACGTCTATGTAACATAATCTGTGTTCCACAATCTGTTTATCACGTTCTGTGTATACACGTTCTGTTTCTAGACTGGACTTAGACGTCCAAGCTTGCCACACAACATCTTGAATATGTCTTCTGCCAGTGCTTTCGTTAACAGGTCCGCTCTTTGCACATCCGTGTGGATCATTATGATTTGCACGTTCTTTTTCTCCACTTGTTCTCTCATGAAGTGAAGCCTCACATCTACATGTTTTTATCTGGTGTGGAGAACGAGCTTCTGTGTGATAGCGATGGCGCTTGTGCTATCATAGTAGATAGGCATGTTATGGACGAATACTTCGTAGTCTCTGAGTTGTTGCCTTAGCCACAGAATCTGTGCAAAGCAGCTATTAGCGGCCATATACTCAGCTTCTGTTATAGAGGTTGCCACATAAGTCTGTTTCTTGGATAACCATGAGATTAACTTGTTGCCAAGAAATTGACAAGTTCCAGAAGTTGACTTTCTATCTAATTTGCATCCTGCATAATCTGCATCTGAGTAGCTAATTAGTTCAAAGTTATCATCACAAGGATACCACAAACTTACAAACTTAGATTCGTAGTGCTTTTGAGATAACGAAGAATCCTGTTAGCAGCATCCATGTGCGATTCCTTGGGATGGGCTTGATGTCTGACATAAACTCCTACCGCAAAAGTAATGTCAGGACGACTAGTTGTTAAGTAAAGTAAAGAATCAATTATACCCATGTACTGAGTTATGTTGGCTGGTTTCCCTTCTATATATGGGTAAATCTGGCCATTGGTTTGAATTGAAATCTTAACAGGCTTGCTGTCTTTTACTCCAATCTTTTCAATGAGCTCCTTCACATACTTGCTTTGATTAATGAAGATCCCTTTGGGTGATTGCTTGACCTGAAGGCCAAAAAAATAAATTCATTTCACCCATCTTTGACATTTTATATTTTTGTTTCATTAAACAAGAAAATTTATCGCATAAGTATGGAGATTTGGACCCAAAGATAATGTCGTCAACATAAATATGTACTATGAGTTATGAAGTTTTGCACTTTGATGGGGAACAACGTCTTATCCACAGAACCACGCTTGAAGCCAGACTCCAGTAGGAATGTTGACAGTGTCTCATACCACGCTCTGGGAGCTTATTTAAAACCATATACTACCTTTGCTAGTTTATATACTTTGTTGTCATCTACTTCTTCAAACACAGGTGGCTATTCCACATAAACTTCTTCTTCGAGTATTCCATTTAGGAATGTACTCATGATGTCCATTTGGAACACCTTGAATATCTAAAACGCTGCATACACAATAAAGAGTCGAATTGCTTCAAGTCTTACAACTGGCGCAGAAGTTTCATCAAAATCAATTCCTTTTTGTTTATAGTAGCCTCTGGTAACCAATCTAGCTTTGTTTCTGACCACCTCGCCTGTCTCATCTCTCTTATTCTTGAAGATCCATTTGACGCCAATGACCCCTTGATGATTTGGACGATCTACCAGATACCACACTTCATTTCTCTTTGAACTCATTGAGTTCTTCTTGCATGGCCTATGTCCAATCTGCATCTCTAAGAGCTTCATCTATGTCTCGTGGTTCTGTTTGGGAGTAGGGATGACAATGGGGTGGGTTCGGGGCGGGTTTAGGGCGGGTTTTGTTTTCCCGCCCCCATACCCGTTTCATGATTTCATCCCCATACCCGCCCGCCCCATTACCCATTTAAAATGGGATAGGGTCGGGGTGGGTATTACCCGGCGGGGGAGGGCTACCCATCGGGATACCCGTTAAGCTATAAAATTTTCATATACACAAGCATATTAAAAATAATTACATCAAACGTAAAATTTCTAGAAGATTTAAAATATATAATGGTATACTACAAGTTCACCACATAAAAATCATAATTTTCAAAGGTAACTAATATATAATTTTTACTACCTTAGCTAAACTTTTAAGTGGAATTATAAAAAATATAAGAGAGTAATATTATCGGGCCGGGTTCGGGGCGGGTACATATACACCTGTACCCGACCCAAACTCGAAACGGGTATAAGCTTAAAAACCCATACCCGTACCCGATCCTAAAATTATATACCCGTACCCATCCCATTGGGGTTGGGTTCCCATGGGTAGTCGGTGTTCCTACTTATTTTTAAATTGTAGTACGTGGCGTTGTTTAGACCAGACCCACTGTCCGATAAAGGGACTCAGTATCGGGCACGAGGAATTTTTCCAGTCAATATACTTCCAATTTATTATTAAATAGCTCGCAAGAGAACAAGTTCGATGTATATTAATAAGTTAACCCTAAGTCGTATTCTCAAGGAAGGCTAAACAGGGCTTTATCTATGTTGCAGAACAGAAAGCAATTAAAAAGAAAGGGTTTTGGATTTTTAATCTAATTAATCTATCTAGGCGAAAATTAATAAAGCAATTAAATTCTAAATCTAAGAACGAAGGATTAAAGAAACTGAATTTAAACATTCCTTGAATTGATTAATTAACATAATCGAAAGATTTGTATTAATGGATTTGAAATTAATCAAGAAAAGGACGGAAAGAAAATAATTCATAAAGCAATAAATAAAGCAGTAAAAGAACTCATTGATTGAAAAAGTAAACAATGCATTAAAATACTCCGGGTTTGAATCACGAACGAATCCACAATGAATTTGAAGAACGAACAAGAAATAAAAATCTAGACTAAAGTGTTTTCTCTCGTGGTCTAAATCCTAGACTAGAAAATAAAAACGTGAAGTAGTAGTCCTTGAAAAATCACGCGTGGAGGTTTAAATAGGAGAAGAAAATCCGTCGGGCTAGCGAGCGCTAGGGGGTAGCGCTCGCTAGCTTGGCTCTCTGATAAGTCATCCAGCGCCAAGGGGTAGCGATCGCTAGGGGGTAGCGAGCGCTACCCCAACGTTCTGTCTTGGAGATTTTCCAGGGGCCAGCGGTCGCTAGGGGGTAGCGACCGCTACCCCCCAGTTCTGTCCGTCTTGGATTTCTAGGGGGTAGTGAGCGCTAGGGGGTAGCGCTCGCTACCCCCACGCTCTGTTTTGAGAAAGTCCATGGGGGTAGTGAGCGCTAGGGGGTAGTGACCGCTACCCCCTTGTTCTTCTTACTAGGGGGTAGTGATCACTACCCCTATGGAATATCTTCACTCCTTCTTTTTCACGCTTTTTCGTCTCGTTTCTCTTTTCGAGTCTTGCTACTCCGTTTTTGTCGATCATAGCCTACAATGCATCATATAGAAGACCAAAGCATCAATCCGAACAACAATAATCAACATTATGAATCTAAAATGCGAGAGAAACGAGACCAAAAATGGATAAGACAGTCGGGTCCACAGGTAATTTTGCCATCCCTATGTGGGAGAGATAGCAGCTAAGAAAGACACTTTCTCTTTGCATCTTTCTGGTCTTAACACCTTCTTCTGGGTTCCCAATAATGAGTTCTAATGGCTGAGCATCAATCCACCTTCTGCGTCAAGTCATTTATTCCTCAAACACTTCAGGTTCTGCCTTAGGAGTTGGTTCCTCAAATGCAGGATATTCTGTATGAGTAAAGAAAGGGTTATCAAAAACATCACAATTAAGATAGAGGTTACCCAATTTATCTGCCAACGAGTTTGGGTTGACAGCTTCTGTGTGATCTATTTCTCGTGGTTGAACTTGTACTGAATCACCAGCTAGTTCATTCTGTGGTTGCAGATCACCAGAGTCTATGATAGGGATAGCTTCTGTGCTAGCTGGTTCCTCTTCTACAGTCAATTCTGTTTCCTCGTCTTTTGTTGGACTCCATCTAAAAATGTCATCCACTATCTGGGAAGTGGAACTCCTCAATCTTCGTGCATCTTTTGTGTTTGCTTCTTCTGTAACCCTGTGGAAGATAACAGATTCATCAAAAACAACATGAGGTGTTACCTCCAGAACATGGGTAATCTTATTAAAAACTTGATAAGCTTTGCTAATCCCTGAATATCGAAGAAATATTTCTGGATCTACTTTGCTATCAAAAGTTTTTAATTGGGATTCCCATTGTTGTAAATGTAACACTTGCAACCAAATGCACGAAAGTGTTTGATTCGAGGCTTCCTATTGTTCCATAGCTCGTATTGAGTTTTCCCTTGACGAGTAGTAACCGCTGATCTGTTATGGGTGTAGCATGCTGTGTTGACTGCTTTTGTCCAGAACTTCTTCGAAAAATTTGTCTCATTAAGCATAGTCCTCGCTGCTTCCTTCAATGATCTGTTCTGGCGTTCCACTATGCCGTTCTATTGTGGAGTTTGAACAACTGAGGTCTCGTGAACTATTCTCATCCTTGAGCAGTATTCGTCAATCATCTGGTTCAGAAATTTTGTTTCTCGATCTGATCTTATAGACAAAATACTTGACTCCTTTTGAGTAGTGAACTGGGTGAGTAATTCTTGTAGCTTCTCCAACATCTCCTTCATCTTAAACAGAAAGACAACCCAGGTGAATCTAGAATAATCATCAATAATAACGGGGGTGTACATTCTACCATTTATACTCAGGGGAGTGACTAGACCAAATAGATCCATGTGGAGAAGCTCCAATGTTCGACTAGTTGAATGTGCAGCTTTGCTTGGAAATGAAGTTCTGGTCTGTTTCCCGACTTGGCATACATAGCATATGTGATTTATGTAGAACACCTGATCTGGTAGTCCCTCAACCAGCTTCTCTCTTGCAAGTTTGTTGATGGTTTTGAAGTTCAGGTGGCTCAATCTCTTGTGCCACAGCCAGCTGAGTTATGTGGTGTTCTTTGTTAGCGAGCATATCTCTTGTTTTGTATTCCACTGAGCAATATACAACTTGTCCTTAAAACATTCGGTAAGGAGTGTAGCTCTTTCCTCATCTTTCATCACACACATGTTAGCTGTAAAGACAACTTATTTTCTAGAAGCACAAAATTGGCTAACAGAAAATAGGTTGTGTTTAAGACCATCTACGAATGAAATATTACTTACCGTGGTCTTACCAACTACGAGGTCTCCATAACCTTTTCTATATCCTTTGGTGTTTCCTCCAAAGGTTACCATTGGACCATTTCACTTGGTGTAGTTGGACAACTTCTCTTGATCACATGTAATATGCATCGAGCATCCACTGTCGATGATCAGGACACATCGATTTGTTTCTCCCTCCCTCGGATTGATCTAATTCATTGTCCATCCCGGCATAGCATTCTCCATCAACTTCTACTATGACTTCTTGAGCAAAGAAAGCCTTGTCATTGTCTGATGAAGAATAAGAGAAGTTCCCGCTGGAACATGATGCATTTTCCTCCACAATCATAACTTTCCTTTGCTCCTTGAGCTTTCTGTGACATTTTGCTCTAAGCTCTTCACGTTCTGTCCGGCTCAAGTCTGGGTAGTCATTCTTGAAGTGACATTTCCTGTTACAACCAAAACATGTGACATCATCAAGATTGACTCTTGGAATATTCGTTGACTTTACCTGGTCAGACTGGTTAGGTTTGTCTTTTTTTTGTTGGCTGGAATTCCTTCTATCTTTGTAGAATATATGGTGTTTGTTTGTCCTAGATTCCAGCTTTTCCAGTCGTTTTACCATCATGGCAAAGTCAGAAGCGAATTTATCTTTCCCTACTGTCTCATCAGAGGATGTAGACACTTTAGGATTTTCTGTTGGAGCTACATTGAAAGAAACCTCCTTCTCTTTCTTATTCTCTTGCTTTTTGTTTGAAGAAACTTCAGTTGCTTCCTGAATCCTGTGTACTTCAAACTCATTTTCCGTAAGGTCATTAAACAATTCCTCAGAAGTCATAAAATTTAAATCTGCGCGCATAGGTTAAACAACAGAATAAACATGTCAGTTAGGTGGCAAGACACGAATAACCCGAAGGTTTAACTCCATTTGGGTGTATTTGCTTTTGTTTATCGTGAAGATCTCTAGGGTGATTCTGGTGAATCTGATCTTCATTTGTTTGATGGTTTCTGACGGTAACATTTTGAATTCTTCGAACTTTGTGCATGCTTGAGACAGTTTATTTTCAAGCATCACTTCTGATTCGATACACAGGGTCTTGAGAGCGTCCCACATCTCATTTGTTGTTTTGAGATCTCAGATGGTGGCGAGATAAATCGCTTTGACAATGCTAGAGATTATGTTGGATATTTTAGTGTAATTGGATTGACTTGTTTGATCAATGTCTTCGTAACAATACATCGTATAAGTTTGGTGGTGCGGAGTGCACGCTTATATGAGATTGTTATGGGGGTTCGGGGGCAACGCCCCCGATAGCGGGGTCCAAGGGGCGGCAGCCCCTGGCGGGGTCCAAGGGGCAGAGTCACTGTACAGAAACGTGTAGCCAGCGACCGCTGGCTTCCCAGCGGTCGCTGGGCTGCAGCATCAAACGAAAACAGAGAACAGTAGCCAGCGACCGCTGGCTTCCCAGCGGTCGCTGGCAGTCGCTCGCTGAAGTTTACTGAAAGCAGTAGCCAGCGACCGCTGGCTTCCCAGCGGTCGCTGGGTGTCAGTTATTTGCGCGGGTTTAAATGTTCCTGGCATGATTTTGGCCATTAAATGACATAACTCCGGTTTTTGTTCTTCTAAAAAGATAGAACTCCTTTTGATCAAAATCTCCAATTTTACATACGAAAGTTCAACTTTGAATTGTATCCGGTCGAGTAATTCGATAGTATCGTCGAATTGATTCGATCTGAAAGTGATCACACGCCTTTCAGAGCATCTGTTTGTTTGTTTCTTTGTCTATTTCATTTCCTTCATATTCTGTAATATCCCCAACAAAGATCGAATCAATTAAAGATGGCGAACAGAGAATCTATGAAGGATTTGAATCGGCATTTCGAGAAGTTGGACAAGTTTTCCGGGCAAGATTTCAGACGTTGGCAGAAGAAGATGCATTTTATGTTGACGAATCTCACGGTGGTGTATGTTCTAAGTACTCCCAAGCCCGAGTCCGTTGAAGATGAAACTCTGGAGCAAACAAGGAGGCGCTCGAAGTGGGAGAACGATGACTACATATGCCGTGGCCACATTTTGAACGGTATGTCTGATTCCCTATTTGATGTGTATCAAAATGTAGAATCTGCAAAGGAATTGTGGGATTCCCTCGAAGCAAAATATATGGCGGAAGATGCCTCGAGCAAGAAATTTCTTGTTGGTAATTTTATTAATTATAGAATGGTAGATTCGAGGCCTGTCATGGAACAATACAATGAATTGCTTAGGATATTGGGACAATTCGCCCAATATGATATGAAAATGGATGAATGTATTTCCGTTTCTAGTATCATTGATAAGTTGCCTCCCTCCTGGAAAGATTTTAAAAATAATCTGAAACACAAGAAGGAGGAGCTGACTTTGGTTGAACTTGGAAGTCATTTCCAAATCGAACAGAATATCCGTGATATGGAAAGGATTTCTGTGGGTGATACTAAGACAGTGCCTGGTTCCGCTGTGAACATGGTGGAGGAGGGTGAATCCTCGAAGGCTGCTTACAATGCCGGTAAAGGGAAACGCAAGTTTCAAGGGAACAACAGTAAGGCTCCTCATAAGAAGCCTAAGATGACTTGTTGGAAGTGTGGTAGACCCGGACACTTCAAGAAGGACTGTAGGTCTGGAAAGGGTGGAGGTAAAGGGAAAAATGGAGCTGGTTCAAGTGGATCCAAGGATCCCGGAAAGAACTCAGGTCCGGTTTTGATACCCTTTGATCATTCTGTTGAGAATTATGTATCTGTAATCTCTTAAGCATTTTATATGCAGGATGATGATGTTTCTTGGTGGGTTGATTCGGGTGCAACGTGTCATGTTTGCAAGGATCTTCAATGGTTCAAGGACTTCAAGTCAATTGAAGATGGATCTTTATTGAAGATGGGCAATGTTGCTACCGAACCAATCAAAGGACTAGGAAATGTTGATTTAGTATTTACCTCTGGAAACTCGTTGTATTTAAGTAATGTTTTGTATGTTCCCGGTATTCGTAAGAACTTAGTTTCTAGCATTATGTTGAACAATTGTGGTTATAAACAAGTGTTTGAAAGTGACAAGTATATCTTGTCAAGACATGGTTCCTTTGTAGGATTTGGTTATCTTAATGGTATGTTTAAGTTGAATTTGGATATCTCTTTTGTGAAGAATTCTGCTTGCATGGTTTCCACTAGTTCTAGCATTAATGTTGGCAAAGCTGAATTATGGCATGCTAGACTAGGACACGTGCATTATAAAAGGTTGAAAGACATGTCGAAAATGAGTTTAATACCTGCTTTTGAGTTGAATGCTGATAAGTGTAAAACTTGCATGTTGACTAAGATTAGTAGACAGCCTTTCCCTAAGCATGTTGTAAAAGATAGTTCTTTATTAGAACTTGTACACAGTGACTTGTGTGATTTTCATTCTACTCCGTCACTTGGTAATAAAAAGTATGTTGTTACTTTTATTGATGATGCTACTAGATTTTGTTATGTCTATTTGTGCCATTCGAAAGATGAAGCTCTTGATAAATTTAAAATTTATAAAGAAGAGGTAGAGCTTCGTCATGGTGTGAAGATAAAAACTCTTCGCACTGATAGGGGAGGTGAGTACTTTGATCCAGTGTATTTTAATTCTACTGGTATAGTACATCAGACCACAGCTCCATATACACCACAACAAAATGGTGTAGCTGAAAGGAAGAATAGAACATTGAAAGAAATGGTTAATTCAATGTTGTGCTATTCTGGTTTAAGTGAAGGTTTTTGGGGTGAGGCTATGTTGACAGCCTGCTACTTACTGAATCGAGTTCCTAACAAAAGGAACAAGATAACCCCTTATGAACTTTGGTATAAGAAACCACCAAAACTGAGCTATTTAAGAGTTTGGGGTTGTAGAGCCGTGGTGAGACTAACTGACCCAAAAATGAAAACCTTAGGCCAAAGAGGTATAGATTGTGTATTCATTGGCTATCCTGAAAATTCAGTTTGTTATAGATTCTATGTTATAGAATCTAATGACTATGTATCTGTGCACTCTATCATTGAGTCAAGGGATGCTGATTTTGGCAATGAGAATAGATTCACGTCTATACCTAAACCTGGAGACATGGTTGCAAGCTCTAGTAACTCTGCTATGAGTGACCGAGTGACTGATACACCTCTTGAGCCTAGGAGGAGTATTAGAACACGAAAAGCTAAAACTTTTGGAGATGATTTCCAATTGTATTTGGTGGAAGGATCCAGGACTGAAATTAATTTTCAGTATCAATATTGTTTCAATATTGATGGTGATCCAAGGACATATAATGAAGCTATGGCTTCTAGGGATGCTGCATTTTGGAAAGAGGCAATCCAAGATGAGATTGACTCTATAATGCACAACAACACTTGGAAATTGTGTGATTTACCACCTGGGTGTAAACCATTGGGTAGTAAATGGATCTTCAAAAGGAAAATGAAGGTAGATGGAAGCATAGACAAGTTTAAAGCTAGATTGGTTATCCAAGGCTTTAGACAAAAGGAAGGTATTGATTTCTTTGACACCTATGCTCCTGTAGCTAGGATTACTACCATTAGATTATTGTTAGCACTTGCAGCTATACATAATCTTGTAATTCACCAAATGGATGTAAAGACAGCGTTCTTGAATGGTGAATTGGATGAAGAGATTTACATGAAACAACCCGAAGGTTTTGTCATGCCGGATAATGAACATAAAGTTTGTAAGTTGGTAAAATCTCTTTATGGATTAAAGCAAGCTCCTAAGCAATGGCATCAAAAGTTTGATGATGTTGTGTTGTCTAATGGTTATGTGCTTAACCAAGCAGACAAGTGTGTATATAGCAAGTTTGATACTTCTGGCAAAGGAGTAATCATTTGCTTATACGTGGATGACATGTTGATCTTTGGAACTAACCAAGATCAAGTTGATAAAACGAAGGAATTCTTGTCATCTAAGTTTGATATGAAAGACATGGGGGAGGCTGATGTGATACTTGGAATTAAGATCACACGTGGAGAACATGGTATATCTATTTCTCAATCACACTATATTGAGAAGATATTGGAAAAGTTTAATCTCAAAGATTGTTCTCCAACGGGAACTCCTTTAGATCCTAGTGCAAAACTAGTGCCTAATAAAGGAGTTGCTGTGAATCAGCTTGAATATTCAAAGGCTATTGGTTCTCTCATGTATGCTATGATTAGTACCAGACCTGATATAGCCTTTGCTGTTGGAAAACTGAGTAGATATACTCACAATCCCAGTTTGATCCATTGGCAAGCAATTAATCGAGTATTTAAATACTTGAAAGGAACTAAGGATTATGGATTGACTTATTCTGGGTTTCCTTCTGTTCTTGAAGGTTATTCTGATGCAAGTTGGATTACCAATTTGGAAGATCACTCTTCTACAAGTGGTTGGACATTCCTTCTTGGAGGTGGTGCTATAAGTTGGGCATCAAAGAAACAAACTTGCATCACTAATTCAACAATGGAATCTGAGTTTGTGGCTTTAGCAGCAGCTGGTAAAGAGGCTGAATGGCTAAGAGATCTGATTTATGAAATTCCATTGTGGCCTAAACCGTTGTCACCAATGTCTATCAGATGTGATAGTGCAGCTACTTTGGCTAAGGCATATAGTCAAGTGTACAACGGAAAGTCTCGACACTTAGGTGTTAGACACAGCATGATACGTGAACTTATCACGAATGGTGTGATATCTGTAGAGTTTGTAAGAACTCAACACAATTTAGCCGATCATTTAACCAAAGGGTTAAGTAGAGATCTTGTGCACAGATCGGCTGTGGGGATGGGTTTAAAGTCCACTAGAAATCTCTAATATTAAGATACCCAATTCCCATCTAGTATGATGCTAGGTGCTGAATTCAATGTGGAAGGCTTAATATTCCGAGATTGGAACACATTAAGATTATCCCAAGGTATGTGTTCGGACCTGCAAGTTAAGGAGGTTGAATGTATACATTCTTAATAGCTATTTTGACAAATTGCATATGCAGGTGCAAGAATAAAATAGCTACCTATATGAGCATGAAGTTTAGCCGCTTCAAGAAGCTGGGACTTGGCTTTGATATGCTTATGAAGGATAAGGACACAGGCTAGTAAAATACAGTGTCAGGATGGAACATATAAGTATGTAAACGTTTGTGTACATTATCTTCGTGTATTCAATATGAATTCACAGGGTTCAATCCTTAAAGATACCCTGTTATTCGGATATATGGAATGTGTAGTGTACTAAGATGAAATTCAATCGTTACGATATTTCATTTATGCAAAAGTTTGATTGTTTGAGATGACTCGTTTTAGTTAATCAAGGATTACACTAAAATAGGGGAGGATTGTTGGATATTTTAGTGTAATTGGATTGACTTGTTTGATCAATGTCTTCGTAACAATACATCGTATAAGTTTGGTGGTGCGGAGTGCACGCTTATATGAGATTGTTATGGGGGTTCGGGGGTAACGCCCCCGATAGCGGGGTCCAAGGGGTGGCAGCCCCTGGCGGGGTCCAAGGGGCAGAGCCCCTGGCTGGCGGGGTCCAAGGGGCAGAGTCACTGTACAGAAACGTGTAGCCAGCGACCGCTGGCTTCCCAGCGGTCGCTGGGCTGCAGCATCAAACGAAAACAGAGAACAGTAGCCAGCGGCCGCTGGCTTCCCAGCGGTCGCTGGCAGTCGCTCGCTGAAGTTTACTGAAAGCAGTAGCCAGCGACCGCTGGCTTCCCAGCGGTCGCTGGGTGTCAGTTATTTGCGCGGGTTTAAATGTTCCTGGCGTGATTTTGGCCATTAAATGACATAACTCCGGTTTTTGTTCTTCTAAAAAGATAGAACTCCTTTTGATCAAAATCTCCAATTTTACATACGAAAGTTCAACTCTGAATTGTATCCGGTCGAGTAATTCGATAGTATCGTCGAATTGATTCGATCTGAAAGTGATCACACGCCTTTCAGAGCATCTGTTTGTTTGTTTCTTTGTCTATTTCATTTCCTTCATATTCTGTAATATCCCCAACAGATTATCCCTTTTGCATCGTTATCAAGACCAACTTCTTTTCTCTCTTATGTTGTGTAGTCTCTAGGGTTCTTTAGAACCTTCTCGTATACCACAGAAGCTTCTGCCTCTTTTCTTCCCTCGATCGTCGTTTTTGTTGTATCGTAGATGGGAGTGGGTCCGTTCTCGATTACATCCCACATCAGGATGTGATGTGCTTCAAGACACATCCGTATTCTAAAAATTCAGTCTTTGTAACCCTGGATTGAAAACTCCTCACATGCTCTCGCAATGTTGGAATCCATAATCAACAGATGGTTAGTGAATAAGATGATAAAAATGAATGGTTTTCACAAGATCTATCAAGAATAACCACAGATTGTGAAATCTGGTGAAACAGAAACAATGATCAAGTTAGATACACTGCTCTGATACCACTTGTTGGTCCCGATTGAGAAGCTATAGGGGGGTGGGGGGGGTAATACACAAATGTATATTTTTCTCATTTTCTTGCTAAGTATCAGATGCAAAACAGATGAACACATAGCACATAAGGCTGGCGTTTTGTTTGTTAGGTTCTGTGTTTTGAAAAGACAGAAGATAACTCTGATTGTTGTGTTCTGTAAACGTATTCTGTTCTCACAGAAGGAGATACAGAATGTGCGAAATGTGGTGGTTAAATCTATTGCTAAATTAATGAAAACCTTTTGTTTTAAGCCAAGTGTTCTTTAGATGATTGTTTTACATATTATGCATTATCACAAATAAGATAATGATATAAATAGCAGAATGTAAATATTGTAAAATGAGAACACAAGGTTTAACGTGGTTCGGGAAACACCCCTACGTCCACGACTATCAACTCGATAGTAAATTCACTAACTGTGAAAGTCTCCTCGCTTGTTTAGACTGACATAGAACCAGTCACTACAACAAATCCAAACTTGACTTGTGTAGTGCATGAAGAAAGTCGTGACTTATCACTTACTGGGTTTTACAAAGGATTAGAGTTCTTCCTTAAGCTTGAAGGTTATAGGAAGACTATAACTAAAATTATAGTGATTGTATCTGAATACAATTTAGTTCTAAGTCAGGTGTGAGTTCTAGCTTAAGATAAATCATTGAGTAGCTAAGAACTGGGATTCTAAGATAGCAGAAATAGCTAAGTGAAGTGAGTGTGAGCGTTGAATGCTTGAATACTTCAAGAGCTTGAATTTCTGCAGAGTTTAATCGCTTGAGAATCTATAGTTGATGTAAAATCCCTTGAGGAGTATATATAGTGTTTGATTTCACGAACTAGCCGTTGGAATGCTTTAGGCACATGAACCAGCCGTTGAATTGTACTCCTTATCAGCTATGTGTCCTTCGATACAATTTAAGGTATGGCTCCAATTCCCAGTATTCAAATTCTTGTCAGAATAAGTACGTGAGAACGAAGTTTACGTGGCACCAAAGAGTACTAAGAGACAGATGATCCATTTAGGCAGAACATCTGGTCTTAAGCATCTCACAGAACACCTCAAGTTATGTGTGCTGAACAGGATTATTCCATGATCTGTTAAATCACCTTATGTGATTTGAATACTTCATTGTTAGACAGTATCTGGATAGAACATTTCCTTCGTTCTGTGTCATAGACATAATGACTTCTTCATTTTGTGTCTTGAAAGTCCTCCAGAACTAGTCTAAGTAGGATGTTTTATAGATACAAATTATGACTTACATTCTGTTATTTACATTGCAGCATCACAATAATTTTAAGTCTAGTACAGATTGAGATAGGACCAAAACGTGACTCACATTTTGTTCCTTTATATTGTAATATGTAAACTAACAAAGAAATAAAATATAAGTGTAAGTTGATCTCCTATAGAGAGATCTTAACACAGATCCTAACTTCTTTACAGAATTAGATCAACTTTATACATAGAACATATTACGTTATATGCTGGTAAAACACTTAAACAAAATCTAAGTGTGTGTTTCAATAACCATCATCAAAATAATTATAGGGGGTTCCCAACAGATTATATATTTAAGCATCGGTACACATGTTAGTTAAGCAATTTATTTTGGTAAGTTCACGGTTATAGCATTTAATTTGGGACCATTTATGTCGTAATATCGAACGTTCTGCATGTAAACAAACAAAAGATGATGTAAACTAGTTTAGCTAGTATCTTGTGTGAGACCAAAAAATAATTATAATTTCTTGGATCCACATATTAAGGTCAATAATGTGAGCGACATAATCCTGTGATTATATATATGTTAAATATTTGACCATTAACATTTAATTAATAAATAAATATATATTAGCATTCCGTCCTCTCTAAAGAGATATTTTCTAAAATGAAAATAAAGAGATATTTTCTAAAATGAAAATAATAAGGGATGTTAAATGATAATAAAGGTGCAATTAGTAAATATTAATTGTAGTATTATTTTTTTCTTTGCATTTGTAGAATATTTTAAAGGCTAAGTAAAAATTCTTTAATTAGAAAAAAAAATGTCTCTATTTTGATAAAGGAATGAGTTATGTGCAATTGGCTTGCCGTGGAGGACAAAGATGTTGTACCAATCTGCAAGCGGTGCAAGACTAAGATCTTGCTATATTTGTTTAATTATTTATTGCACACTCCAATTCCACACACACATATAAAGGTGGGTTATGGTAATGATTAGGTCTGTTAAAATTTACTGAAAAAATGGTGTATCGTACTTACAGTACCGAAAAATATCATAAAATATCGAATATAAGGTATACCGAAAATTTTGGTAAGGTATAATACCGTACCAAATTTTTCGGTAAGGTAAAAGTATAAGTTTTCCATATACCGTCATATACCGTACCGCAGTATATATTGAAAAAATTTGTATATACCGTTGTTTTCATATATATATATATATATAATTATATGTACATATAATTATTGTTAATAAATATTAGTGACAAATTACAAAATATGTGAGTTTTTTGATAATTGAAAAAGATTGAACAAGACATATTTTTTGTTACATAACCAATTAGTTATAATATAATTCTACTATTTTTTTTTCTTCTAAAACTAGCATATCAATCTAAATAATTATATAACTAATTATAATAAAATAAAGATAATTATAATCAAATGTACATTTTAAAAATATAAGTATTTTATATAATCATATGACTACGTTTATTTAATTTTAAATATAATATAAATTGTAATATATAATTAATGAAAATATACTTAATTCGTTATAATATATCATGCATATATGATAAAATTTATAGGTTTATGATTCATATATTTAAATCTAGTAGTTATATAATAATATAATTAGTTAATATTTTAGTAATTAATTATCTGATATTAGTAGTTAATCTAAAAAAATTTATTATAAAAATAACACTTCATATTTTTTTATATGTTGGATGTTATTTAAGGTATCGTTCATTATATTTTAGTATATCGTGAAAGAAAGGTATACTGAAATAAGGTAAGGTATATCGAAAATAAGGTAAGGTATATGTATGTAAAAATGTCATACCGAAAGTAAGGTATACCGAACTAAGGTATATCGAAAAGTATGTAAGGTAACAGTATGAAATTTTCCATACCGAAAGTAAAGTTAAGATATAAGGTATGACGATTTTATTAAAGTATATCGTACCGTGACACCCTAATAATGATTATATGTTTTAATTAAACAAATGATCGAGAAGCATTGATTCCATGTTTAATAAGGTTATGTTTTATGACAGTGCATGCATTTTTTACGATAATACATTGTTGTTGATTGGGAGTGTAATGTAGGTTATACATAAGTTGTTCTTTGTTTCTCGTTGTCCATATTCTATGCTCAATTAAATATTTTATATTAACTGTTTTGTGACTTTTTGTTGGGGGTGCTAATCAATAACTAGTTACGAGGATGAACATGTAGTGCGAATCGATTATTGAATATCGATTTTTCAATACTGTACTTAAAATCAATTATCAAATTTCAGTTTTTCCATAAATAAGTAGGTAATCGATTCGTGCAATTTAGAAATTAATGATCATTAGTAACATGTACCGAAGTTATTAAATAACTATTACAATAAATATTTTATAGTTATTAAAAATAAAATATTTTATATTTTATGAAATTTATCGAGATAGATTTAAATATATTTAAGTGAAATTACTATTAGGAAAATATTTATGTTAAATTATTGTTGGCTTAAAGATATTTTAGGGAAAAAATAAAAATAAATAATATTGCAAAAAGTATAAAAAAAATTTGTTTTTTAACCGGATCTGACGGTTAACCAACATTGAACTAATTGGGAATCAGTAAAACTGACATGTACAAAATCCAATATCATGAAACAATATCTTTCTCATTTCGGATGACTAGTAACTAGTTAACTGTTAACGGACTGGCTGATACTCAACCTTTAATTTGATTAGAACATATGTGTTTATAGAGGTGTTCAAAAGAACAGTAACCGTCGGAACTGGACCAGAACCAAATTTTAATCGGCGGTTTAAAAAATTGTAATCGTCTACAAAGGTTTGGTTCTGGTTCCAAATATTTGGAATCGTGAACTGACGATTCCAAACTATCGTTTCATCAATATTTATTTTAATACTCCATCTGTCCCACTATTTTTAGCCTCAATAGTCAATCAAACACTCACATATTTAGTCAAACTAGGCCAAGAATAATGGGACGAAGGGAGTAAGCACTACAAGAAATCTGGGCTATTGCGACACAAACATATGCGACATTATATTCAATTATCGATAAATTACTACATTAATTATTCTAGTGTTGTGTATTTACGTCTATTTTGCATCATTTAAAAATTATGACATACTTTAATGACACATATACAACACTTATTTATATGCCTTTAAATTGCGACATTTTCATAACACATCAATTAAATGTCATAAATTAATGACACAATAAAATAATGTTGCATTTAATGTCGTAAATTAATAACACAATAAAATAATGTTGCGTTAAATGTCATAAAAATATATCAATTGTGCGTCATATATGTATTGTGTTATAGTTTTCTAACATGAACTACGACACTTATTTTTATGTCTTTTAAGTGTGACAATTATTTGCGACACTTTCACAAAATAATGTAAATATACAACACTTTAAAAATATCGTTGTATATTTGTGTCACTTATCCTTTAATAAAATAATGTGACACAACTTTCTAATATATACGCAATATTTATTTTATGTGTATTTTAAAATATTTTCTTAGAAAGTTAAACTTCAAAATATGAGATTGAAACTTATGAGCCCGTAACATAAAGTGTTGCGAAAAAATATATCAAATTTGGGCAATTAACTCAATCAAATTAAGTGATATATCCCTAAGTAAAATCTATAGATCATAAACCACACCATAATCTCTATTGAATATTATTTTGTTGTTCAGTAGATATTGTAAACTAAGATCACATCACACGAAGAAAAAAATTAACCTGCCAGAGAAGAACTGAGCTATGTATGGCTCTGCTTCGTATGCCTAAATTGCGATTCACGAGTTTCACGAAGAAAAAATTTAAACAATCATACAAATCATCATTTTGAATAAATAATTACGTTTGATTTGTCGAATTAAATGGATAAAATTCTTGATATTTTTTAAAAGGCTCAATTATGTACTTGAATTATTTAAATAAAGAGGAACCCATTTATTTTTAATAATATGAATAAAAAAGAATTCAATTATTTTAATATTTAAATTCTTAGTTTATGGATCCGATCTCTTTAAATAAAGAGTAAACGCAATTATTTTAATATGAATTACTAGTAAAAAATTTTATTTTGTCATCAAAAATCAATTTCGTAATTCTATTTAATTAAAATTATAATTTTTAGAAAATAATCATTCCACCTAAATCAACGTTTTAAAAATCGGATCAATCATTGAACCGGTCTCGTAAAAGAATTATCGGGTCACTAGTTCAACCTGTTGAACCACTTCAAAAAAATTGGATGACCCGTAATATATATATATATATATATATATATATATATATATATTATTTCAAAATATATGGATATGAATATTTGCATAAAATTTGTATAAGAGTCAATTATAATTTTAAAACTTTATATTTTTCACAAACTAATAGTTATTAATTATTAATATTGTTAACAAATATACATGTACGACAATATAATATTTTAGAAATTTATGTAAAAAATGATAATTTTAATAGTTTTTAAGTCAAATATAAATAGTAGTAGTTAGAGTTTTAAGTATTTATATATAAAAAATAATATTATATTAAGTTTACATTGAAAGACCCCAAAATAACATAGGACCGGTTGCTTGGTCGGGTTCGTAGTTAGACTGGTTCGGTCCGATTTTTAAAATTTTATTATTTTGCGATTTATAATAAAAAAATTGTGACATAATTTATTTGTCTTAAATTTATGACGCTATTGATGTCGTAAAAAACTACATCACTTTATAATTATGTCACGGTCTAATGTCGCAGATTATGATACGTCATTATAAATTATGTCACGTCATATGTCTTAAATGAATATGCGTCACTGATACTAGTGACGTGTTGTGTGTCATAATTTTTATGCGACATTTAAGAAATTGAAGTATAAAATGTCATATATCTTGCGTCACTATAAAAAAAATTGTCGTAAAAATGCTACATCACCTTTTGCGACACAAGTTAATGTGACACACAAAATGTCGCAAATTCAATTTTGCGGCATTAAAATAACAATTTACGACACATTTTTCATGTCGCAAAAGGACAGTATTCTCGTAGTGAAGTTTTTTCTAACCTTAATACAATTTTATCTTTAATATTATATAAAATCATTGTTTATAATTTTTAAAATACATTTTAATTTGTAAATTCATATAAAACTACACATATTTTAAGGAAGTTCTAAAAGAACCGACGTTTCAGAACCGAAACGACAAGTCAAAATTGAAATCACGTTGGATGATTCTGGTTCCTGACTGTGAACTGTTATTAGTTCAATTACGATTTTGAATAAAATCGTAAACCAAGTGTTCGGTTATGGTTCGAATCGTAACCATAATTATGAACACTTCAAGGCATTCAATTAGTGAGTAAATTAAAATAGATACTAACGCATAACCAATACTCCTACTAATTACTTATTAAATGTCCATAAGGTGGGGTAAGGTGGGGTTTACGTATTATAAGATGGATTTATAAAATTGATCACATTAATCTAATGTTTACTTTAATGAATAAATGATGAATTATTTAATTTCAAACTAATTTAATAATTTTATTTTTTAAATATTCATATATTTTATTAATTTAATTTATCATTCTAAACAAGCGCTACCTAAATATATTAAATTAACTACTTGAAATTCGAGAAGTATACAATGTTGTTAAATGACATAAATGAAAATATATATTCTAAATAAAGAAATTTAAATCGTATCCTGAAATCTAAACTCTAAATTGAAGTTTAGTATTTTTTTTTTTTAAATAACTTATCGTTCTTATATTTGTGGCCAGTGGTCAATTAGTTTTATTAAGAACTTGTGTTAGCGTAGTCATATATCGAAGGTTAATGTCTCATATGATAGGTCTGAAGTTTGAGTTATTCGTGACGTAGCTCGTGTTCATATTCACTATTCTCGTAATAAAACTGATTATCCACAATTTTTAATATCTCCGAACGCAACTCGTGTTAATATTCACCATTCGCATAATCAAATTGATTATCCACAATTTTAACATCTCCGAATGGTAATTAAATTTTGATTATCATAATTGATCAAAATTGAAATTATATAACGCAATTTAAGTTTTAAATGTAATATTATAAAAAATGACTTTATATATAATATAAATTAGTATAAAATTAAATTAGAGATAAAAAAATCATAACAATAAATATTGATGATGGTTGGTTTACGATTAGAAACTTTAAAATTGGAAATGAACAACTTCCTTCATAATTACGGTTTGAAATTGGGCTTTCGGTAACTATTGTTCTTGAAACCAATAATTCCAATTATGTTTCGATTCTTTTAAGCACTTCTACTAAATTTGTCTCGTCTGACAAACGTCACGTGGTAACCATTATACTTAACAAAATTGTTTTGAATTTTACATTATAAATGCAAGTTTTAATCACATGGTGATTTATACGAAATTGATACATTATTGAGGTAAACGTTGTATAAATAGTTGAACATTATTTGTTATGTACTTTAGAATGCGAGGGAATTAGGAAAAGTGGAAAGCACATTAAAGCAAAAGACATTGTTTTTATCACACTTTACAAGTTGATGAGGATAACTTTTTTAAGTTCTGGAAAGACATCCATTAGAATATAGGAAATGGAAATTAAAGACAGTTAATAATGGCTAAACATATACTTATCTCCATGATTAACAGCCCTATTCCTATAATAGGGAGCCTTACTTTTCTTTAAAAGCAACAAATTTTCTCACAAACATATAAATAACTTAAAATAAAATGAAAAGTAGAAGAGCAAAAAAAGCATAGAGATCTTTATCTCTTGTGAAATGTGCAAGAACAAGATTGTGTTTGCCCACGCTCACAATAAGACAACACCACCACCTTGACTTATATATATAATATTCAATTCTTTTACTAAAATGAACAAATAATAGGAACATGATTGTACTTGTCATGATGCGTACATATGTAGGATATCATTTTTTATTGATTTGTATATTTTACAATATAGAATGATTAATAATGATGTTAGAAGTTGACCAACTCAATAAAACAAGGAGACATCAAACACTCAATACTATAAAAAAAAGGTAAAACTGTCATAAAATAACATATTCCCTCCGTCCCCAAGTCCCAATAAGTGTTCACAAACATAAAAATTCACATACCAATACAATTAATAATTTATACTATTTATCTCTAATAATTGTATTGAAAACATAAAAAGTAAAAGTAATTCAATGATAAAAGGGGTAAAATTAAAAATTTAATATTATTTTTGTCTTGATTTTTGTAATAGGACACTTATTGGGGACACAAAAATTTTCCTTAGGGGACATTTATTGGAGGACAGGGGGACTATGACATATTAATTTTCAAATACAGTAATCGAAATATAACCCATTGCCATAGTTGGACATTAGTTAATACCAGTGAGCCCATAAAGGTGAAGAATGGGCCAAAACTGAACCCCCTCAGTTCATAAGGTTGAAAATTTAACCTTATTTATAGTCCAATTTTGCTAGTCAAATTGGGGAATTTTTTAATATATCTCCCCAATACTGCATTATAACCCCCTATTTGAAATAATAAACCCCAAAAAAAGACAAACAAGTTTTAGTAAAGAAGAAGAAAAGGAATGCAACATGAAGAAGAGCAACATTCGATACAGATCACCACTATCTGATTCCCCTTCAAGATCAACTTCATTTCAAGCTTAATTCCTTTGTTGCTTCCGTGCAACAAATATCACGATTCAAGTTATAGCATTGATTTCCAAAATAGGGCAAAGATTGTAGGCTCTTTTCCTTCTACATTTCTCTCCTAATCGTGAATTGTTGCATAATCTTCAATAGATAAATTTAAGTGTTTTAAATTTATAATGAGTAATTAAATAACTTTGTTTCATTCATTGTTGATTGATATGATTAGAGTTAATGTTGAAATGGGATTATTTTCCTAACACGCATCTACCCAATTTTAAATTTGTTGCACCTGTATATAGCGTAATCTAGAAAAAAGTATACTTGAAATCGCGACAACTTCCATTATCCTTTTCTTGTTGAGAGAGGAAAGTGGCAAAATAAGTGGTACCCTTTGGATGAAATTTTTTTAAACTTTAACAATTTCTCAGAAACAGAATTCGAAAAAAAGAAGAAGAAGAAAACATAGGCTCTCAACTGAAAGAAGAGTGAGAATGTAAGAATCCTCTTTTACTAGCCATAGGCCCATAATGTCGAAGATATGAACTCTTATTTTCTCCAAAAGAAAAAGAAAAGAAAAAGAAAAAGTGAAGAAACGATGTGACAATATGAAATCTTATTTGGCTTGGGCTTTTCATAATTTCTTGGATGTATTGACGTTCGTGCGATTGATCTAGCTAGATTGTTGAATAGTTGAACGATACTTCTATTCACAATCCATTTTATTCTTTATAGCCCCTATTTGTACAAAGAAAAAAATATATATACTAATAGTATCATTCTACCCTTAGAAGATGATTGGTACGTTAGAATTGATTGAAAATGGAATGATAATTACCATATATTTTCCTAATTACACGGACATGGTTGGTAACTTTTCTAAATAGGAATGATCATTTCCTAATCAATCACTTATCCCATCTATGTAGGTTTAGTCATTCACACACTTCCTCCTAGTATTAGCTAATCCTTGAAACTATAAATAAAAATCTAGTCAATATTTCACAAAATACCCTCACAACACATAAAACCTACACATATTTTTTCTTGACTGTAACTTTAAAAAACATCTCTCTCATATCTCTCATATCAGAATTTGCTCCATTTCAGAGCTCTGCATCATCATCAATTTTGCTTTTTCCTCTTTCAATGTTAGTATATATATATACACACACTGTTACACCATATGTGTGTGCACTTTTCTCATTTCTTGTTCATCTTGAATTCTGGTATTACATTCTTGTATTAAATTTTGCATTTTTCTCATTTCTTGTTCACACAGTTAGTATTGAATTTTGATTTTTGTTGTTCATATTGAATAATAGTATGCAAATTTCTCATTTCTTTGTGGTGAAATTTGGCAGATTTCTCATGATACACACTGATACGATCGGGGAAGCCGCTGCCCAGTCAGTAGCCGAAGCCCAGCAAGAAGAGCCAAACAAGCCCAGCCTAGTCCAACGCCGGACACGACGTGGGATTAAGAAGCCAGCCCGTTTCAATTGGTGCTTTCATTGCCGTCACCTAGGTCATATATATAAGACTAGAGTTTTGTTTTGTTGCTTATGTTATGACTATCTCGATTGTGAACTGATTCTTGCGTGATCGTGAGAGTTTGTTGGGAGTTTCACGTTCTCTTTAACGTGATTATTAATACATCTCGTATTACACACACACTGTTACACCATATACACGTGTACGTGTGTAAAATATCATATTCTATGTCCACTGCATTTTCTGTGAATTTTTAGAATTTTTCAGTTTATATATTTTATTATTGTAGCAAATAATAGTTCATGTTCAATGTATAGTGCCGTTGGTGAAATTTTAGCTTTAAAATATTTTAATAAAAACATGTGTAGTCCATCAATGTGATCGATATACATTAATCATTTATCCCTTCAAAATTAATATAAAAATTATATTTGTACATTGTAATTGTATGTATAGTCTATATATAGATGATAACACATAAGAGTAGGGAGAAAGGTTCTATTTACTGTGTGATGTGATATATTTGTATGTTGATATCTACATGCACTAGGCATTATATATAAAGATGTTTATTACCACTATGTTCTCTAATGAATACCACTTCGTCCTTGTAATACGTCTCTCTTTGGAAAGGACAGACTGGTATTCATTAGAGAAAGTCAAATGCATATAAAGATAAAACCTAGTAATATTTTTGCACTATTCATATAATAAATGATAAGTTGATCGTAGTCCTATTAACTTTTAGCGAATGAATTAAAAAAGATTTTTAATTCTTGGTAGTGTATTAGTTTCCCGCATGATGTTGTCTCAGTATAAAATTTATTTGAAGTTATTAAAATTGTGATGAATATTTTTGCCTAACTTGCAACCATATATATACTCTCATAGAAATACTTATCTGATTACATGTAAATTATTGTGGTTATATATGAAATATTTTTTATTTCTTAATTATCTAATATAGTATTTTGCACTTTCAGTAATGGCAAGATTAAGTTTAACTACAAGAAAACTAGCAAGGAGAAAGAAATGTGTTGCAATGTTTTTATTTTGGTCAAGTGTGATGCAATTAGTGAATTGATTTTGGCTCATTTTAGTTAGATATATGGAGCATCATGTTAAATCAATAAGTTTAAAGCGGGTCTATGAATATGATTCTTCGAAAGGAAAAAAATATATGTATAAAGCAATTTATGTAAGTGATGATGTCTGCATAAACACCACTAGAATGAATAGAATGACCTTTGATCGTTTATGCTCTAGACTTGAGGCTACGACTATAGTAAAATCAAATAAAAACATGTTGGTGGATTGGCAAGTGGCCATAACATTCATATATTAGCTCATCACCAAAAACAGAGGACTATTATAACTAATTTTGGATGGTCTAGGGAAACAATTAGTAGACATTTTACAAAAGTAATTAATGAGGTTATCACACTTAAGATCAATTACTTAAGAAACCTGAGCCAATACAAGAAGACTGTACATATGAGAGATGGAAATGATTTAAAATAAGTTAATTATAATAGTTTATATGATATTACATTTTTCATAAACTATTACAAGATATAGTTTTTTACTATAGGGGTGTTTATGAGCTCTAGATGGAACTCATGTCAAAATTCGTGTTCCCAAGACTGATAGACCAAGATATCGCACACGTAAAAATGATATTGCTACTAATGTTTTAGCAATATGCCCTCAAGATATGCAATTTATCTATTTGTTAGTAGGGTGGGAAGGACCAACTGCTAATGGTCAAATAATAAGAGATGCAATAACTAGAAACAATGGTTTGGTGGTTCCTCGTGGTAAGATTTATCGAACATTCCTATAAAAGTGGTCACATTACATAAATATATTTAAAATTAACTTATAAAGTTATATACATTTTTAAGTTTATATTATCTTGTGGATGCTGGATATATTAATGGTGATGAGTTTCTAGCACCATTTCGAGGTCAAATATATTATTTCAATGACTAGAGTGAAGGACATCAACCTAATACAACTGAAGAATTTTTTAACATGAAGCATTCTTTGGTGAGGAATGTAATAAAGAGATTGTGTGGTCAAATAAAGAATCGTTGGGTCATCCTCAAAAGTCATTCATATTACCCACTAAAGATTCAAAACCGTATAATCATGGCTTGTTTTTACTTTATAATTACGTAAAATAGGAGATGGGTGATTATCATCTAGATATCAATCATGAAATAGATGATGAAGATGAAATTCGTGATGATGGATATAAAGCAGAACTTGTTAGTACAATTGAACCTTTCAAAGAATGGACTAATTTTCGGAAAAATATGACAATATCCTCATTCAATAGTTGGAGAGCACAAAGAAATAATAGATATATAATTAGTATATTATGTTGGATTATAATCAAGTGACTTGTTATTTTTGTTGGTTTTATGAGATATTTATTATTTATACGATACATGATGTTATCATGTTGATCAATTTATATGATTTACTTTATCTCTTTATTATAGATTCTTGAAGCAACCAACCATGTTTCATATATTAATAATCGGTCTTGGTTCTTATTCTTTTTTGTAATTAGATTATGTTTTACATTGGTAAATGAAAGCGTGATTATTTTGATTATTTATAATATAAAATCTTATGATTACATTTTGATATTGCTTCCCTCTGTCCCATTTGATTATAATAATACACCCATTTGAATATAATATGGGACAATTGAGGTGGGACGGAGGTAGTATTTTTTATTTTTAGGTAAAGAATGGATATCCACATCATTCAAGAGATGAAAGGTCCGAGTAAGAATAAAAGAAAATGGAATCACGAAGAAGATGCTAAACTCATTGAAGCACTACTTGATATTGTGAATCTTAAAAAGTTTAAAGCTAAAAATGGATTCAAGCTGTAATACCCCACTCTTTTAATTATAGCATTTATCGAGTTACTATATTAGAGTTCTCATATCCATTAAGAATTTTAAAACTCCGATGTTGAGTTTCATTTTAGGTTATTAATTTAAATCGGATAACGATTTATATTCGAATTTCAAAACGGATCGATTTAAGTAGAACGATTGTACTAATTTAATAAACTAAATTAGCACGTTTATCTAAATTAAATGAAACAGAATTTAAGTTGTAATAAAGAATTAAAAGACAATATAATGTTGTATCCCAATCAAAATATGAATAAATAAGCAATATCCAAACACTACACTATACAACAAATATCTAAAGAAAAAGATATTATCTACCCTATGAAAATCAAAACCTGGACAACCAATATAGGAGCCTAAAGTCTTCAACCCATACTTTTGCTTCACGTAAAGAAGCTAAGGCATTAATGGAGGAGAAGTAGCTGGACCAATTCTTCACTTCACCTCACCCCAACCCATACTCCTACACCATAGCTGTTGACAATTGTGTCCTAAATCAAAAGCCTTCATCATCGTTGCCTTCTCTACATAACCCTCCCAAATCACTCTTCAGATATCTTGCAAAAGGAAACCATAGATTAAACTACAAACAAAGGCAAAGGCAAAGAAACAACAACATCTTTCAACCCTTTCACCTCAAGATCCCTCCAAGTCAAGTAAGTTTTATCCACAATATCTAAGTCTTTTTCAAGTATTACCCATTTTCATGCTTTCCAGATTAAGATTAGTAGTACTAGAAGTTATAAGCTCAAGTTCTAGTTCAGAACTCCTCAATTGAATCATTATGTTTAACATCATAAATTCTATTTATTCAAGTATCCTAGATCAACCATTTATGTTTTCAATGCTCCTATGCAACTAGTTCTATGCAAAGAACTTCAATAAAAATAGAGTTTTCCTCATAGGACCTCTTAATTAAAACTGATCTATAAGCGTAATAAATAATTGGAATCAAGAATAACTAAAGTCATTGAGGCATACAGAAACTAAGCCTAGTATTAAGCATCACTAAATTAATAAACAAGATTAAGAAAAATGGATTACCTGTTGTTGCCATGGGCAGCGACACATAAGGGAAGGATGCAGGCGTCGGCGGCAAAAATGGCGGCGACGAGCTCGACGTGGCTACAAACTCGGCGACGGCCGACGAAAAATTAATAAGCAGTATCGACTCATCACTGTGCTTCGACTTAGAGATAGGTGGAATTTGGGTGTAGAAAATTTAGGAGGGACAATAAATCTAAGGATTTAAATCCTGGAGATTGGGTTAGAAATTAAGAAAGAAAAGAGAGATGGGAGAAGGAAGAGTGTTGTCTCAGGGGAGAAATTTTCCTTGAAAACAAAAGAGAAAAGAAATAATAAAAGAAAGAAAAAGGAAATGGGAAAGAAAGAGTGATCGATGGATTTGTTTCAGAAACAAATGAAAAGAAAAGTAGAGTTAGAATGAGAGGTGGGTTTGAGGGAGGAGCTATTGGAAAATAAAGTAATAAGAAAAAGAACAAAATGGTGTAAGGAGGGGGTTTTGATCGAGATGTATGAGAGGAGAGAGAGAGTTTGCTAGCAATTGAAATAAAGAAAGGAAAGGAAAATGAATAAATTAATAGTAATAATATTTATAGGGTAAGTGGGCCGGGTTGGATACTTGGGCCGTGTCCATTCAATTAGCCGGGCCAATTCTAAATTAAGTGTTGGGCCAAATAAAATGCTCTAATTTAATTTAAGTTGGGTCTACATAATTAACATAAATAGATCTTTAATTAATTCTTAGATCTATAATTTATTTAATAAAATGATTGAATTTAATTATTTAAATTTTAAAGTATGGATTAATAATTATTAAGCATTAAAATAAATAATTATTTAATTATGAATTAATAATTAATTACAATCAATTAATTAATAGAAAGATCAAGAATTGAACCTCAATGTAAAGAACGATTAAAAGTGAGAAATTAATATTTATTTCTCAAATCATTATATATGATTTAATTGTCTCGTTTTAAAATATTAATGATAGCTTTAATTTATTAAATGCTATAAGACGAGCTAAGATTTTCAGAGAAAATTCTAGAATCGTTTCTAGAAAATAGAATGGAGATGAAACTCTAAAAGCTAATAATTAGCTTTGAATTAGAGATATATTTATTTAGATTCTAAGATTTCTAAATAGCATGTATATTGTGAAGGTCAAGCACATTGTGTAAATCAAGTTGAATGTGGGGATTAACATTTTTTCTCTAAACTCAAGGGAGATTTAAATTAAAGCTACAGATTTATTCCAAGAGGTGGGTTTATTTTTCTCAAAATTATGTTTGAGTTATATAAGCTCTGATATTGCAAAATGAATGTTATCCATGTCATGTTTTAATGTACGTTCAATTAAGTTTAATGCTCTGAAGTTAATCGATCGAGGTTTTCGGCTTTACCTAACACGTTAGTCGAAAACTGTGTACACGATGGGTAGTAGTGCAATGGGTTGATCTCCATTGTGTGCTGCTGTAATGTTAATGGGATTCTCTAGGTTTCGACCCGAAATCCAAAAGCAGAAAGGGATTTTCTAGGTTTCGACCCGAAATCTAAATGCTCAATAGACTCTCTGGGTTTTAACCCGAAGTCTGGATGTAAATGGGCTCGACAGTGGCAAGAGGTCCGGGGCCAAAGTAAGAGTAACTTTAGAACGTACATAAATGTGCACAATGAATGAAAATGATAAATGTCTTGACATGCTTAGAAGTACATTTTCGTTTTGAAACCTTCTAAGGTATGTTGTTCATGAATGGATAAAAATGTTTAGATTTTATAAAACTGTTTATAAAATGCATAGCCCACTGAGTACACTAGTACTCAGCCCACAAATTGTTTCCAAATGTTTTCAGGTTAAGTGTCGGTGGTGACGGGTTGAGCTGAGGCGTTGTTGTTGTCGTCAGATTGCTTTTATGAATTGCTTCCGCTATGATATTCCTTTTGTCAAGTATAGTTCGTCTGTCGATCTATAACTTTCTAATGGCTCTGGTTATGTCCTTCTATTCGATAGAATTAGGATTGTGAACCTCAACTTCTGACATCGAATAGCTTTTTGCATCGATTTGAAATGCGAGTCTTCTCGTTTATCTATTAATGGTTATGTTTGAATTATTATTCACGATTCTTTCCAAGTCAAGCATGCCCCCCCTTCTTCCCCGCTTCTTAAATCCCACCCCTAGTCGCACCCCGGCTTACGAGCCTTCCCTCGGGAATTGGGGCGTGACACAAGCCTGGTTACTTGAATTGTGTAATGGATAAACTACATGATAGTTTGCCTAATTCAGGATTGAAAGCGAGACCACATATTGAATTAAGAATCAAAACATTAAAAAGAGGCTAATAGTTTATGATATGCTAAATGACCAAAATATAAGTGGTTTTAGAATGGATCCAATCAAAAAATGTATTATTGCAGAAAAGCCTGTACGGGATGCGTATTTAAAGATAGGGCAACTGGAGCTTACGTTTTAGGTCTCGTTGATATGAGAGAGAAGATTTAGAAATAAAATGCTAGTAAGTTTTCACATGACAATGGAGAAGAGACAATAGACTTAAGTCTCGATGATTTTGCTGCATTGTTTTCTCCACTACAGTCTCCTACAAGTGAAGGGGTTCACATTTCAAAAAAGATAAAAATATCCCAAGTTCTGATAGTTTGACAATGATGGCGAATATTAAAGAAGTAGCTTCAGCTATTGAAAGTGAAATTGCTAAAGCTAGTGAACCTTTTAGTAAAACAATTGGAGTTGATACAGAAATTTCAGAGAAACGACAAATGACTCAGAGATAAGAAAGATACCGAATTTGACAGTAGGAGAAATTATCAAATTTTAGTATTATTATTTTTTAGGTATCCACATTCATATCGTTAGATTCAATCAAACCTCCACCTCAGTTGAAAAAATCTTTTACAGATATACTCCAGCTAGGAGGCCACATAAATAATATCTTCTGAAAATAAAATCACATAATCTTCTGATAAAGTGATCATATATTAAAAAAAATTAGATTACATTAAATATAAATTACATAATTTATATCGCAGATGACTCAAACTCGAGACTTATTGTTTTGAATATTAACCCTACTACCACTAACCTAACACACGCCTTGCCTTATCTTCATGTACTCTTTTTTAGTCCACGGATGAGTAGATAAAGTTTACATGGTTTTTCACATAAAAATAATACTTAACTACTTCGCACTATTACAGAAGAAAAGTAAAGAAAAGAAAGATGTAAATTTATTTGCATAAACAAAGATACTTCATCACCAACCCAAAGATTAACATGCTAGCTCATTAGTCATTGCATAATAACCAATTTGAATGTATGCGAATCAAACAATAAAAGAAGAAAATAACTATTACCTCACTTTAATAGATAAACTAGAACACGAAACTTATTCGCTTGCTCTTGAAATGACAATAGATGGTCCGCAAATATCGTCATTATCGTATATTCAATGATTGCCGCAGGGTTAGTATTTTGTGTTAATTGTTAAAACTACCTAATTATCAAAATCACAATAAAAAAAATACCCACTTTCTAAGGGTACATAAACAAAATACCCACTTTTGACTTTCATCCATTTCATTACTCGATTTTTGTGCAGTCAAAATTAGGATGTTATCTGTAAGAATGTAGAATGCAATATATACATGTATGAAATCAGAAAAATACATAGCATTTGAATACCTAAATAAATGCCGCCCGCGTAAGCCTTACGAGCGACATTTAGGCTAATCCGGGCGGTATTGATCCAGGAAGCAACATAAGACCATTCTAAATCCAATTATGCAAATATAGCTCGAAATAAGGCAATATATAGTGTAAAAACCTAAATTACAGTCATATATTCTATAGAAATTAGAACTAATTCACAGTACACTAATTCAAATTTAAATCAATGGTATCAAGCTAATTACCTGAATTGATTCAAGTATTTCTTCAATGGAGTCGTCCATTATGCAATTGGAGAGACAATTGAGAGGTGGTGGCTCAGAGGATGTGACAGCGCGATGGAGCACTGTGATATGGCAACTGCAAGAGAACGGAGATGGTGATATGGTGGCAGCTGGTGATGGAGCAGCTGGTGAGATGGAGCAGCGAAGATGAGTTAACTTGGGAGGAGAACGGAGATGGTGGCGAAGGGTGATATGCCGGCGGAAAGAGAAGAAAAGAGATGAGCGGCAAGAGGGGGGCGGTATTTTGGGGTAGAGAGGAGAGAGAGAGTGTGTAATTAATTGAGTAGGTGGATGAGTCATGGATAATTTGATAATGTTTATTTAACTTTGAGTATTTTGTTGATGTAGTAATTGAAAAGTAGGTATTTGTAATTTTCTCACAACAAATATATTGTTAGTACCCAAACATAGAAACGAAAAAAGAGCAACATTTTTGTTATCAACTTAGTGAAAAATGAACTTTATTTATTTTCTACTCTGAATAATATGAATTTAGAAGAATTTTATGGTTTGCACTAAAAAATGGGTAAATTTAGTATTGTTCAAAAGAATCAAAACCATTGTAACTGGGACTTTCTGGAACAATAACCAATCCTTGACAGTTCTAAAGGTTTTGAAGCATGAAACAACTATATCAATATTTTTTATTTTAGATTTTTTATAATTATAATTGATCAATTTTATCTTTTATATTATATAGATACATGTATAATTCATAAAAATATATTTAAACTTGAAAAAATATATAATTTTTAAGACATTTTTAAAAGAATCGATGGTTCGAAATCAGAACCATCATGGACGATTTTGATTCCAAACCGTGAAACATGTTAATCACTATTAGGTTATCATTCCGGTATAATAGAAATATGAACCGGAAATTATGTTTCAATTCTAACCGAAATCGAAACTGTAACCCTAATTGTAATCCAACACATCAATTCACTATTTGAATTTTCTTTTTCTTTGTCATTTTTATCACAAATATATATATATAAAATAAATAAATTTTCAAATATCACCAAATACACAAGATTTTTTTAGCTTTAATTAAGTTTTTCAAAGAAATGACATGCCATATTCCTAGTGAATGTGATTGCCATGGAGTTCAATTGGTGTATAGTTTTTGCTCCCAGGTTGTATCCTCCGTAACCATCCTTGATGCCCCAATTCAGATTCAGACTCCGCTTTGGTAAAGCGTGTAGTTGTAGATGCTTTTGAAGATTCCCTCGTTTGCGCCTTTAGTCCTTTCCGCAAAATTCAGCCAAATGATTTTCCAATAAAAGGTAATCTGTTTGACTGCATAAAAAGAAATCATCAAACAAAATAAAATATATCACAAAGAAATTAATCAAACTACTGTAAAACACTACCTTTTATACGCACGCAAGCATTTGCAAAGGTGTGCAACTTCTTTCGGCATATCAGCAAACATGATGAAATCATTCTTTTTATTCTCAGGTGAACACTCAACAAATGTGAGGCATCAAAGCTTTAACTGTTGGTTATGGATGAAGAAATTGTAGTGAACTATACCGACTGACTGTATCTACATACACAGCCAGCTTCCAATCGTCAACTTTTCCGTAATGTGTGTCCTCATCGTAAGAGTATTTGATCTGTCTCTGATCATCACATTGAAACATCTACAATTGAAATTAACTTAAATACGCTATTTGTGAACTTCCTATTGCTTTCTACTTAACATCCTTACAAGCTATAATATTAAACATCTAAAATACTATATTGAAATATTTTAATTTTAGAGTTGTAGTGGAGATGACAAGTTGCTAGTTTCTTTATCTTATACAACCTATGTTCAAAATTTTTTAGCAATATTTTTTACGTTTAATACTATAGATTTGTAGACTTAATTAATGATTTCATAGCCGAAAGAAAACATCTATAATTAATTAAGCAATCACAATATCTATATCAATATATAAAAACAAGCTTAGCTTTTTTGGTTGGTAGTTATTTTAAGGACAATTTTTTAACTATAGTTATATAAATGAATGGATGCATCTCTTCAATAAGCTTCAACACATATATTCACATAACTAGAGTTACATAAATGAACGGATGCATCTCTTAAACAAGACACATATATTCACATGATCACATCTATATAAATATATATTTATCTTACAAATTCGACTTCCTTGCCAGCGCCCCTATACCTCTCCACCGTCCTATACGTACAATTACAATTCCAACCCTCACCTAATGGCCTGCATCACCAACTTCTCCGTCCTCATCTCCCATCCTACGCATTCCACTCTCTCGGCCCACTTTAGCAATGGCACCGCAATTGCCTCCATGATCAATTGGAAGGCCTCGGCCGCACTGGAGCACTAATTTTCCTAAATATATTGTGTATGTATGTATGTATGTGTCTTTATATTTCCTTGTGCCTGACTGTATTGCTCTTCCTAACATGCTTAATTTTCCCCCTCTCAAGGTTTGCATAATGGAACACCTCTACATCATGCTGCAAAAAGAAACCTCGAGCATACTGTGAAGTTGCTTCTTTCACATGGAGGTGTGTGTGCTGCAAATGATTTCAGTTGCTATTAATAAATTGTTCTCTTTTTTTCTGCTTCCTTTTCTTCATTCAATTGACAGAAAAAATCGACATTTCAGCAAATGCACAGGTTGAGGTACGTGTGCCCGCTTACTACCATTCCATTTCCACAGGTTGATCGCTCAAATATACTTTGTTTTACCTTTCTCTACCAAGCATACAAATAATCCGCTAACCTTTTCTGTAATGTTTAGGAGAACGCTTCCTTATTCTCTGGTTGGCTGCGGGAACTTTATGGACCAGGCTTTCTGGAACTCCTTGCTCCTGCTTTCAAGAAAAGTGTAGGTGCATTAATTCTCATATAGTCATATAAAATTATGCCTCAGTTGCTTTGAAGAAAATTGTAGGTTCGTTAATTCTCATCTTACAGTTATAGTGATCTTTATTGGAGTGTCACATTGTTCATTGCTTCTTCATTATTCATTAAAAAAGAAATGTTGAATAAAACATTAAATGCTATTTTAGTGGGTCTTAAATTTAGAAGTTAAGTGGGAAAATAAAAGGTCATAAGTTCTATTGCAGCTGAAAGGTCAAGCAGTGATATAGGAGATAGTGGTCTTTTATGTCTTTTAATTGAATTTAGTTTTTGGTAGAGTAGTGGTAAGTGTCTATTTAAAGGTCTTGTTGATTTCATGTGTATGCAGAACAACTCAGAGAAATACAAAAGTTATTATATTTTTCCTCTTCACAAATTGGTTTTAGTTTACAAATTGGTATCAAAGCCAATGGCGAATGTGACGGGTCAAATGCCGCTACCACGACTGACAAAGGCGAACTATGAGAACTGGAGCATTCAAATGAAGGCTCTTCTCGGATCTCAAGATGCATGGGAGGTGGTCGAAGATGGTCTGGTAGAACCAACAGATACCACGGGATATACGGCGGCTCAAACCAAGGCGTTGAAAGAGGCGCAATCAAAGGATAAGGCGGCACTATATATGTTGTTCCGAGCTGTTGACGAGGCAGGCTTTGAGAAGATTGCGAGTGCAACTACTTCAAAAGAAGCATGGGATATCTTAGAGAAAGTGTTCAAAGGAGCCGACCGAATCAAGCAAGTGCGTCTCCAAACTCTTCGTGGCGAGTTGGAGAGCATGAAGATGAAAGAGTCAGAAAATGTATCTGACTACATCACGCGTGTACAAGCCGTGGTGAACCAACTCAATCGTAATGGCGAAACGCTACCTGATGCGCGAGTTGTGGAGAAGATCTTGAGATCATTAACTAACAACTTTGAGAATGTTGTGTGCACGATAGAAGAGTCAAAGGACCTTGCGATGCTCACAGTTGACGAGCTTTCCGGTTCTCTCGAGGCACACGAACAACGTAAGAAGAAAAAGAAGGAGGAGACACTAGAGCAAGCACTTCAAACCAAGGCATCAACCAAAGACGAAAAACTACTCTATTCTCAAAATTTTCGAGGTAGAGGACGTGGTAGTGGAAATGGTCGTGGTGGTCAAGGCAGCAGTCATGAAGGGCACTATAAGGAGAAGGGAAAGTCGAACCAACCAAATTGGCGTGGAAGAGGACGTGGTCGAGGAAGAGGCGGTCGGTCGATCTCCAACATCGAGTGCTACAAGTGCTACAAATATGGTCACTACGCAAAGGATTGCAACTCTGACAAATGTTATAATTGTGGTAAATCAGGGCATTTTGCAAAAGATTGCCAAGTCGATCAAAAGGTGGAAGAAACATTCAACTTGGCCTTAGAAGATGAAACAAATGAGGGTTTTCTCTTGATGGCTCAAAATGAAGTCAGTGTCAATAATGACACTTTGTGGTACCTCGACTCGGCGGCAAGTAACCATATGTGTGGTCACGAGAACCTATTCAAAGAGATGCAAAAGGCTGAAGATGGTCATGTGTCCTTTGGAGATGCATCAAAGGTGGAGGTCAAAGGCAAAGGCACAGTTTGTTATTTACAAAAGGATGGCTTAATAGGGTCAATCCAAGATGTTTATTATGTACCAGATCTCAAGACCAACATATTGAGTTTGGGGCAACTCACGGAGAAAGGTTACTCGATACTTTTAGAAGGTCGGGCACTATACTTGAAGGACAAGCAAGGGCGTCTGGTTGCTTTAGTCGAGATGGCAAGAAATCGGATGTACAAACTGAACTTGAGAAGCGTAAAGAAGAATGCTTGCAAGTAAACGTAGAAGACAAAGCGTCACTTTGGCATCTACGCTTTGGTCATCTACATCATGGTGGTCTAAAAAAGTTAGCAAAGAAGAACCTGGTGCACGGGCTGCCGGACATGGACTATGAGGGCAAATTTTGTGAAGAATGTGTTCTTGGCAAGCAAACGAGAACCTCGTTTCAAACAAAGGCTGTATATCGAGCTAAACATCCTCTCGAGTTGATTCATACCGACATATGTGGACCAATTACCCCATAATCTTTCACCGGTAAAAGGTACTTCATTTCCTTTATCGATGATTTCTCACGAAAAACTTGGGTCTATTTTCTGAATGAAAAATCCGAGGCATTCGAACTTTTCAAAAAGTTCAAAGTGATGGTGGAGAAGGCGACTGGCAGACACATCAAAGTCGTCCGATCCGACAGAGGTGGCGAGTATACTTCGATAGCTCTCATGGAGTATTGTGAGGAGCAAGGCATAAGGAGATTTCTAACCGCACCATACTCTCCTCAACAAAATGGTGTGGCCGAGAGGAAGAACCGGACTATTCTCGACATGGTTCGATCAATGCTCAAGACCAAGAAGATGCCGAAGGAATTCTGGGCAGAAGCTGTTCAATGTGCCATCTATGTACATAATCGGTGTTCGCATGTGAAGTTGGATGATCAAACACCACAAGAGGCATGGAGCGGACAAAAGCCGACAGTTTCTCATCTCAAAGTGTTCGGTAGTGTGGCTTATGCACACGTACCGGATCAACAAAGAACGAAGCTTGAAGACAAAAGCAAAATGTATATCTTTATTGGATATGATGAGAAGACAAAAGGATACAAGCTACTAGACCCGATAAGCAAGAAGGTGATGGTGAGTCGTGATGTGCGAGTAAATGAAGCAAGCAAGTGGGACTGGAAAGATTCAAAGGAAGCTACCATCGAGGTTGGAGAAACATCACTCACTGCACCAACAAGCATATTAACAAACTTTGAATCTAGCGAGGATGAAGATGAACCACGACAACCCAAGATGCGAAGTTTGCAAGATTTGTATGATTCCACAAATGAGGTACACCTTGTATGTCTCTTGGTAGATGCTGAAAATATCAATTTTGAAGAGGCGGTGCGAGACAAGAAATGGCAAACTGCCATGAACGAGGAGATTAAGGCAATTGATCGCAACAACACTTGGGAGCTAGCAGAATTGCCGAGAGGAAGTCAGCCTATTGGTGTGAAGTGGGTGTTCAAGAAAAAAATGAATGCTCAAGGCGAGATAGAACGATACAAGGCCCGACTTGTTGCGAAGGGATACAAGCAAAAGGAAGGAATCGACTATGACGAGGTGTTTTCTCCTATTGCAAGAATGGAGATAATCAGATTACTCATATCACGAGCTGCTCAATTCAAATGGCTGATATTTCAGATGGATGTTAAGTCGGCATTCTTGAATGGTGTGCTCAAAGAGGAAGTCTACATTGAACAACCACCTGGGTACGTGAAAGTCGGAGAAGAGAAGAAGGTGCTAAAATTGAAAAAGGCGCTTTATGGGTTGAAGCAAGCACCGCGGGCATGGAATACACGTATCGATACATATTTCAAGGAGAACGGGTTCAAGCAATGTCCCTACGAGCATGCCCTTTACGTAAAGAAGAATGGAGGTAACCTGTTATTTGTTGCTCTTTATGTCGATGACCTCATTTTCATGGGTAACAATGATGAGATGATAGAAGAGTTTAAAGGCACAATGACACGGGAATTTGAGATGACAGATTTGGGCTTGATGGAGTTTTTCCTTGGCTTGGAGGTTAGACAAGTAGAGACGGGTATTTTTATATCATAGGAGACATATGCAAAAGAGATTTTAAGGAAGTTCAAGATGGTAGATTGCAACCCAGTGTCAACACCAATGGAACCAGGTGTAAAACTCTCGAAGTTTGATGGAGGAGAACGTGTCGATGCGAATAGATACCGGAGTTTGGTGGGAAGCCTTCGCTATCTCACGTGCACAAGGCCGGATCTTTCATTTAGTGTTGGCATTGTAAGCTTGTTCATGGAGGAGCCGGTTTATTCACATTGGAAGGCGTTGAAGCGTATACTACGGTACATTCAAGGAACGGTGTCACTCGGGTTGTTCTACTCGAAAGCAGAAGATTATAAGTTGGTTGGGTACTCCGACAGCGATTGGAGTGGAGATATAGACGATCGGAAAAGTACATCAGGATATGTGTTCTTTATAGGAGACACTGCGTTTACTTGGCTTTCAAAGAAGCAACCAATCGTGGCGCTCTCGACGTGTGAAGCAGAATATGTAGCAGCATCTTTGTGCGTATGTCATGCAATTTGGCTGAGAAATCTGTTGAGTAAGATAGAACTAAAGCAACTAGGTGCAACCGTCATTCAAGTGGACAACAAATCAGCAATTGAGTTGGCAAAGAACCCAGTGAACCATGAAAGAAGTAAACACATTGATGTTTGTTTTCACTTTATCCGAGATCATGTGAAGGAAGGAAGTGTTGAATTGGTGCATGTGGCGAGTCAGGATCAAGTTGCGGATATATTCACAAAACCGCTACCGAAAGTTCTTCTCGACAAATGCAAGAAGATGATTGGCATGACAGATGGTAAAAGCATTTAAGTTTATGGGGGAGTTTTGTTGAATAAAACATTAAATACTATTTTAGTGGATCTTAAATTTAGAAGTTAAGTGGGAAAATAAAAGGTCATAAGTTCTATTGCAGCTGAAAGGTCAAGCAGTGATACAGGAGATAGTGGTCTTTTATGTCTTTTAATTGAATTTAGTTTTTGGTAGAGTAGTGGTAAGTGTCTATTTAAAGGTCTTGTTGATTTCATGTGTATGCAGAACAACTCAGAGAAATACAAAAGTTATTATATTTTTCCTCTTCACAAATTGGTTTTAGTTTACAAGAAAATCTAAGTCATGCAAGCTTAATTGCTGCATCATGATTCATTTCGTCGAATGACTTTTTTGTTTTCTCGTTGTTTTTCGTTGATATATATACAGACGGGTAGTTATTTTGCCGATTGGTTCTCGCAAACTGCAGAAACCTTTCAAGTTGGAGCTCGCGATTTACTCTAGCCGTAGATTTGAAGTAGTTTAACTTAATTATTTATTGTTGGGTTCATATGGAAACCTCATTACTTTATGCTAAGATTTGGAATTAATCCATTTGGAGTTGTTGGAGATGAAGATTACTAACTTTTAATCCAATAAATTTCCCCTTCATGCTGAGTTTTGGTGTCTTTCCCCTTGATGCTGTGTTTTGGTGATATTATATAAAAACAAAGCTTTTGGTAGTTATTTCTTATTGTTATTTTATTCACACTTCTTACAAATAGACACATCTCCATACATCGTATTTCATACCCGATTACAATAGGTGTTGACGCCAACCGGCCTGCCTCATGCCTCTCGGTATATATATATATATATATATATATATATATATATACTATACTATACTAACTTCGTCACCCATCATATGAGCACAATCTATCATGATTCATAAATCTACATATCCTTATCCACATAAACTCCAAAGAATATATGAGTGGACCCAATCTCAAAGAATCTATAATCCGCAGCAAGCAAGTGACTATGGATTAGATTATCAATTTATAGCAGTTTTTAACTGATTTTATGTTATATTCGTTTTTTGCTGCTCGCGATGTGGTTGTTCCATCACATATTAATATTCTTCATCTCGCTGTCATGTAAGTTTTGTCATTTGCTTCTTTTATTTTCCTCCCCTGTGGCCTGTGGGGATTTTTGTTTCTTTAATTTTCATCTTCTTTTTAGCCTTATTCCTTTATTTTGACAATATTAAATAGTTTATCAAAATAACATTTTGTTTATATTTTTTTGAGACTTTAGCATGAATTATATTTAGGCGTTTATAAATATAAGAAAATAAAATGTTTATAGATTGTCAATTAAATCTTCGTCTTGAATGATTATATTTTCATATTAAGCATCTTTGGTTTTTTAATAATTAATTGCTAGAATAATAATTTTGGTAGATTTTGTAATGAAAAGCGACTATAAAAAACATTTAACAAAGTGAAATTGGAATTCTATTATTTAAAATGATGTAAAACGAAAAAAAAAAAATCTTAGCTTCACAAAACAATATCATCATAGCTAAATAATATTTCTAATGCTTCCCACTATATTCATTTTATCGTATCTTATATATATTTAATTGCATTTTCAATATTTTATGATTTATGTTAATTAACTTTTATTTGAACATTACAATTTATTGAACACTGTGTCAAAATTTGGAAAATATTAATTGTATGCTGAAAGTTGTTTTCCTTAAATAATATTTTTTTATATAATATCTATAATTGAAAATATAGCTATAATGATTTCATATGCATATACTATATTTATCTGTAATTAATGTTTAAAATTAATCTAATGTAATATGAATTTGTTAATTATTTATAACAAATTTTTTGTAATGAAAATTAATTTATATAAGAAAATATAACCATTAATTTATTAAAATATATAGTTAAAATATTTTATTATTTATTACATAAAGATTATTTTTTATATAAAAATCAAAACATGTGTGTATATATATAGAGAGCAACATGGTATACAACGACAGAGTTATTTCAAAAAAAATCATCTATTTTGAAAAAATTGACATATTTATATATCTTTAATAAAATCAAAACAGTCTTAGTATTTTAACAATAAAGATTGTATATATGTCATTACCATTTTTTAAATACAGTCCCTTTAAATTTGAGCATCTGTTGTCTCAAAACTTAATTAAATTAAAAAAAAATTATACCGTTAAATTATAACTTGTCCGTGTATCGCAGGGCCAGGTAAAATTCTAGAATTGAATTAAAGATTTTTATTTCTAAATTTGCACATAATTCAATATAAATTTGCCCCAACCCGACTCTATTATCAAATTTAGTATCAAGATTGAAAAATAAAATTTTCGACACCACTCGAGTAAGACAATAATCTTGGCACTCCACCTAAACGAAACGACGTCAACTACGGAATCTAATGTGGAGTTCAACTGATTTTCCTTGGACAATGAAAAATTCAAAGAACATGAAACATTAGTAATTTGCATGGAGAGCTACTACACTTGGCTTTCAATAGCAAAGGGCTTTGAATGCAAGTATGAATCTAATAAGGCACGTACTACTATGCATTAATTTTTCCAACTGTTTCTCTGCAAATACTATAATAAACTTCATCAAAATAAACTCTATATATTGAATTTCGCACCCTTTTTATTGCATTACCTGGGATTAATGGGAACCCTTTAATTCAACTCCACATTTCAGGACGCTCTTATCCCTTTGTTTTTGTATCTCATGTACTTTATTTTTATTGAATTATCAATTGGTTTAAGTTTCTGTTTTTTTTAATTTCGATCTTTATGTTTTAATTTAACCGTATATATTATTGTAAGGTGTTCACCGTTACGGTTCGAAAATGAAACGGAATTGAACCACATCGATTCACGATTTCGAAAATTCAGAATTGGAACCGAATTGTTGTCACTATGGTTTGGAGTCAAATCATGTAGGACAATTCTACTTACAGTCTTGAACCGTCCGAAAAAATAATATTAATATATTTGAAATTTTAAAAATTCTAATTATTTGATTACATATTAATGTATATCATCATTTAAATTTTGAAAATTTCAATGTCATTTCATATGTTGAATCTATGTTATGCTCAAGCTTCACTTTCAAGCATCAATCACAACCCAAACAATATAAAGACATTTGAATTGAGAGGTGACAAGAATAATGAAAAAATAAAGTTGATTGTAGAGATAATATTACAAAGAAATGTTTTATAAAGATGTCTGCAATCAGCTCATCTACCAGCAGCTTTTGTATTATCCTTTCCATGACAAACTAACAAACTCACATACTAACAATTCTCACCGATGTGGTGTATTATGCTAGATCCTAAATCATAACATGTTACAAAAAGAAAGTCTCGAGCTTCATCATCCTTTCATTTGATAGTGATCAAATTAATTCATTATTTTATTTTATTTTAGAATTTTAGCTTATGTTGTTCTATCATTCTATGGAACCAAAACCAAAGAGTGACATTGGTTTCTATTTTCAAGATTTTGAAAATCTTTTATTTTATTTCATTGTTAATATATTCATAAGTTTTAATATATGTTTATAGATTATACAAATGACTCTTTATAGTTGATTAAAAATTAATTTAAATCAGTTAAATAAATTGAGGTTATTGTTCTGAATCGGTAATGATTTCAAACTGTTGGGTCACAATTATAAAATTTTAAAACCGTAAACTCATCTGCCTACATGGTTTGATTTGATCGAACCGTTGAATATTATTATTACAATTTCCGAAACTGATGATCATTACCAACCTATTACCATTCGAATTTGATTGTTCCGATCATTTTTTAACAGCCATATGCTATTTCAACTTCAGGATATGATATTCATTTGTAAGCTTTGATTTTTAGTAATAAATTTTAATTAAGATTGATTATCTACAAAAATTATTTTATAATAAACTGTATTGAAATAATATTATAATAATAAAACACGGATGAATTAAGATACCATCAGAAATTATGTCGCCCATTTCCTCAGTGAAAAAATTTCGAGTTACAAAATCATTATTCAGATTAAATAGCTTCGCGCTAATTATCTTAGCAAATCATATTGTCGCATTTCAGTATATATAAATTCAACTGTATGTACATAATATTTAATTTTATAAATAATAATAATTTATCTTTTTCAACTAGGATATATAATTATATTTACTACTCCATTTAATATTATTTTTAATTGAGTATTAAGGTTGATGAATTAATTAAAAAAATTGCCAAAATATGATTTTATCGAAAATTTAAAAAATATAAAATTTTATGTATTTATACCAATCTATATGTATTTTCACGGAGTTCAAAGTTCAAATTATTAAAATAATATTATTATTTGCAGACCACATTCATTATTTAAGCTTGTCTTGGTAGTTTGTATTCATGCAGACTCTAAACCAAATCCAAAATAGGATATTATTATCTATGAATTAATGAGAAATGAAAGGCAATGCAGTAGCATTACTCCTCTTTGCAATACTTGTAATTTCTTCAACTTTTACTGAATCAAGAAGCAGCAGCCGCGGCGGCGGCAGCGTAAGGCGTAGAGGGTCTTCAGCAAATTGCGACCCTCTTTATTCCTACCTATTCGGCAACTGTGGTCAATGGCCCTTCCGCCGCAACTCTCCCTCCAACCCTTTCCGCCCGAGATCTCCGCCATCACGCAGCCGCTCTTCGCCGCGATCACCGATCGCTCCCTTGCCGCCGCCGGTGGTTCCATCTTCCCCACCTATTGTAAACCCACCGCCTGCAGCACCCACTCCAAGTCCTCTAATACCTCTTCCGCCCCCAGTTGCACCATCTTCCCCTCCACCTGTCTCTGCCCCAGCTCCGCCGCCGACATCCCCTCCACCGGCACCACCGCCAACATCTCCATCGCCTCCACCCGCAGCATCTCCGTCGCCTCCTCCTCCGCCGTTAGTACCGTCTCCTCCACCGCCCTCGCCGCCGTCACCCCCACCACCCGAAGTGCTTCCCATAATATACCCGCCGCCGTTAGTTTTCTTTCCGCCACCCTTAGCCGGAACAGGAACTCCGCCTCTAGAATCTTCGCCGCCGTGGCTGCCGGGCATTATTTTTCCGCCACCATTACCGGAAATTCCGCCCGCTTTCACCTTGCCACCGGACTTATTTCTTTCGCCGCCGGAACCAGATGAAACGCTACCAGCGGCGCCGTTCATACCTGTGTTCGCTCCGCCGCAACTGCCACCGGAATTCCCCTTCACATTCTCGCCGCCGCCGGAGATGGAGACACCTGTGCTTCCCATCCCCGAGTTACCGGGGTTCTTTCCGCCGCCAGTGATTAATGATCCTTTGCCATTCGTAACTGCACCACCTACGGTGGAGGAGCAACCGCTGCCGCCGCTGCTTCCGGTTCAGTTTCTGGCGCCAGACCCCGATGCACCACCACTCAACTAGAGTTCTAGTTTTAAATTATTGAGTCTCAAATTTGTAAACCACATGCATATTCTAAAAAAATAAATTCAAAGGGACACAGTCTGAGAAAATAGTTCTTATTTATATATAACAGAACATAAAATTACTAAGTACTTTATAACTTACCTAAAAAGTTAAAGATCGCCACTTTATATCGACGTTTTCACCTGTATCAATTCCCTTTTCTTCACCTGACGAGAAGGTAAAAAAATAAGTTTACTCAAGTTATATTGCATCATTGTATGATATATGCACGTTATTGTGATGTAGAAAAAGAAGGTTAAGTGATCAGCTCTTACCTCAGTTGAGGAGAAGTTGAAGGTCTTCATTGCCAAGTTCCTCTTGTTCCTCTAATATTCTTCGAGCTGAATCGATTAAAGACTCACTACAAATATCAATCTTAATTGACCGAAGCGTTGGTACGTCTCCGATGCTCAAAGGAATCCCCTTCAACCATAAACTGCAAAGGACAAGGTGCTCGAGCCGTGGAAAGTGAGTGTTGTCTGTGATCCAGGATTCAAGATCACAACTGTCAATCAGCAAGAATTTGAGACTAGAGAATTGCCCATCACATGTTTCCCACTCAGATCCAATGAAGGACTTCTCTTGCAGTTTGAGAACTTGAAGAAGGGGCAACCAACCTATCTTTATTTTTATTTCTTCCCAAGGAAGCATGGTTCTATATAATCCCAATTTCTTGAGGGAAGATGGGAAGGTGAGTTCTTGAAACATATGTGCATGTTTTTGGAGATTATAGCAACGAAGGCGAAGAGATTCAAGTTTGTGGAAACCATGAAGATTGTTGAGACAATAATCACCTCTTTCATCATACTCTAACTTCAATTTTTTGATATTGGGCATCATTTTAAGCACCCTTTCACCAAAGTTGAGATTGCGTACTACAGCAAGTGTTTGTAGGTTTTCCAACACTATTTCATCTTGCCCTTCCTCATCACCACCTGAAGGATCAGGGAGACACAGTGTGCAGTCATAGGTCAACACATGCCTAAGTTGAGACATCTTCCAAATCTCAAAAACATAATCAGTATAGACATCAAAAAGATATAGTGTCTGCAAATTCCAAAGAGAAGAGATTGAAGAATGAAATCTGGGTAATGGATGCTCCTCACCAAAACGGACTACAAAGAAACGCAAGTTAACTAACACAAGTGAAAGTTCCCCATCATTTTCCCTACTCTCATATTCCTCAAATTTTGCAGTAGAGATAAATACCCTCATCAATCTAGAGTTGTATGATAAAGTGTTGGGGAAATCCCCAATCAGAGTACGAACAAGGGAAACAGATTCTAGAGATCGAAGGAGTCGAGTCGGATATTTTTCTGATAATGTGCTTTGAATTCGGCGTTGAGAATCTATAAGTTGTGGGATGCCATGAATGCTTTCTGCTCCCAGCACACATAGAAACTTCAGTTTTTGAGCTTCTCTTAAGCATAGGTCCCTCAACAGATCATGGATTCTGATTGATTTTACGTTTCCTAAATGGTTGCGTTTTCGAACTAAAAGGAGATTTCTATCAACAAGTTCTTCCAACCATTCTTCTGATATCTCTTCCAAACTTTTCCCATCAAATGGTTTTAGAAATCCCTCAGCAATCCATAGTCGGATGACAAAATCTGCTTTGATTTTAGCATCTTCATGAAAAACTCCCATATAAAGAAAACAAGGCTTTACATAAGCTGGCAAATCATTATAGCTCATGTATAATATCTGCAAGCAACTTTCATTATCCTCCAAATTCACATATGAAGATAAGTTTTCTTTAACAAGTTCCCACTTTTGCAGTGTCCGTTCTGACTTTGATAACAGTCCCCCCATCACAACAATAGACAAGGGAAGTCCCTTACAACCCTCCACAATCTTCTTTCCAATATCCTTCAACTCTAGAGGACAACTTTCTTCCCCAAATACAGTTTTGGAAAACAGATTCCAGCTAGTAGCCTCATCCAAAAATTTCATATCAAGACCCTTGGAGTAGTTAAAGTGAGAAGCTAAGTTTGATAGCCTTGTAGTTATTACTATTCTACTCCCATGCCCATTATCAGGAAAGAATATTCTAACTCCATTCCATGCCTCAATACTCCACATATCATCCATCACAATAAAATATCTCCTACCTATTAGATATTTGTACAATTCTTCTCCTAATTCATCTTCACCCAAATCTCCCCTATCTAGCTTGTTCTCCTTATCTATTTGATCAAGAATTTGCCTAAGAATATTTTGTGGATTATGATTTTGAGAAATTGTAGACCACAAACAAACATCAAAATGCTGTTGAACAAGAGGGTTTGCATAGATATTTCGAGCAAGAGTGGTCTTACCTATGCCACCCATTCCAACGATGGGGATGACTTGTAAATCAAGTCGTCCTCTTGTGATATTCTCCAGCAATTGATACATGACGTCATCAAGACCAACCATGGCAACGTTGTGAGCAGAAGTTGTAGATCTAAACGAACGAGTACCACTTGCAGACTGCATAACGTGCAGTTGATCTTGGACTCCCATCTTGTCCTTCATCTCCTCCACCTCCTTCTTGATCAGGTCCAGTTCTTCTATCACTGTCTGAAGTTGGTGATAGAATTCAATGGGACCCATATTTTCATAGTGATTTTTGGATGGAGCAAGAATTTGATCGACGATATAAGACTCGATCACATCTTCAGCCTCATAAGCTGCTTCTGCAATGCGAGTTTCAAAGGGATCGGCTTCTGTGGTGTAGCTTCGGTGGGGATTATGGCCTTCAAGAAACTCTTGCAGGAAATCTATGATTGTAGTGAGAGAGTCAACTTGTTGTTTGGGGATGGAAATAGGAGGGCGAGGATGATGTTCAATTTGGTGTATTATATGCATAACAGAAACCAGAGCTGCATAGGCCGCCATTTGTTCCAACACTTTTCCTTTCTTTCTCACTCAAACCACAAAGCTTTTTCAGAGACGAGGTGACTGGTGAGGTGGAACACTTTAATTGTTGATATTGTAATTTGTAATGGATAAAATCATAAAATTATATGCTTGTCGGCACTTTAAAGCTCGATTAGGATTTAGTCGTTGGTTTAGTCAATGATGCTAAAGAAAAGTTTCACTATCTTTACTTCTATGGACTCTCGCCTCATGTGGCATCGTCAAAATTCACCATTTTTATTTATCTTAATTTTCAAATTTTTATTTATTAATTTTAATATTTATCATAAATATTTATCTCACATTAATTTTATAAGTTTGACATAATTTATTATTTTAATACATTCATTTGAATATAATTAATTCATACTCATTGAGACGGAGAGAGTATAAGACTTCAACAATTATTTGAATCTATATAAATAATAAGAATCTATTTATTCTACGTCATAATTTAATTTGTCCAATTAATTAGTTGATCAAATAATAATTTCAAGTTACTTAATAATTAAAATTTTAAATACATAATTTGATTTTTATTGAACATTTAACTTTATAATAATTGGTTTAAAAATTATTTTAACTTTAATAGTGATTTCTTGTAATTTATCAAAATGCATTATTTTAAAAAAATTATAATTGAATTTTTAAAATTATACTTACATTTATAATATAAATAATTTTCTATCGATTTTCAATGATTTTCGACGATGTAAAAAAAAATACTACATTGTATGTATAGCGAGTGAAATTAAAATTCCATCAAAGTTTAATTGAAATAGAGGTGAAAATTTATTGGGTGCACTTAGACGTGGTCAAAATTTAGGATACACATCAGTGGCGGAGCCACGTTTGTGAATGGTGGGGCTCTTGTCCCACTTCAAAAAATTTTATTTAGTACTAATAGTGTTAAAAAGTATTAATATTATGTATAAATTTATATATTTTGTCAAGATCTTGCCCCACCAAAATTTAAAAAAATTAGGGGCAACGATCCTGCCCCTCGTACCTTCGGGGGCTTGGCTCCGCCCCTGATACACATACTGATTACTGAGGGTAGGAATTGAGAACCAACGTGCTTGCTTCGATGTTATGCAAGAAGCATGATGGAAATACTATGAATTAGTATTTGGAATACCTCAATTATTAAAAGTTCAGTACAGCTTTGATTTTGTGATTTTATAAATAATACCACTCATATTTATATTATTATGCTTAATATGATTATCGAAAACAATTGCATACAAACAACCTATTGAGCATCTGAGACTGAAGCTAACTCATCAATTCATATCGAATAATCAACTCGTTGAGGTAATAAAAAATTTAGCTTGAACACGGTTAAATGGAAATCTGCCTATATTTTAGTACTTTGGTGTAAAAAAAAATTATTATGATTTATTTTATTTTCAAGTATTTTAATTTTAAATTAATATAATTTTATTTTATTTAGCTAATATAATTTTTTTAAATTAATGATGAATTATTTATTTTAATACTTCATCCATCCTACTAAATTTGATATTCTTTTTCGGACATGATTATTAAAAAGTGTATAAAGTAACTTTTACTATTTTTAGAATGCATCCTCTTCGTAGAGAGTCTCAATCAAAAAATTTTGGTGAGTGATCTCAAGGAACAATGCAAATATTTTGTGCATCATTAATTTCTATTTTGATTGAAAATAAATGAAGAATTAAAATATAAAAATTAAATATGAGAATCTCTACTTTGAGACTTTTTCTGGAATCGCAAATTTGTAAACTTCATTATTAATAAAATCTTCAAAAATCACGGAGTACATGAATACCCCTTATTCTTAAATTTGAAATAATTGATTTATAGATATATTTACGATGATAATTTAATATATATATATATAGAGAGAGAGAGAGGGGAAATAGATAAAATGAAAATGACATTTTAGGTGAGAAATTGGAATGAATCTATCCCTTTAATTTATTATGATCTATGGCTTATATTAAATCCTTATATTATGATATAACTTATGTAGTTACGTGGCATGAGGGTTATATTGTAACTATGTTTTGTTGCGGCATGCTCCTCAGATTTACGAATTCGCAGGGGCCTCAGACCCTACTTAGTTGACTGACAATGATAAAGGCTTGTGAAACTAAGTAGCGCCCTTTCTTATTTGCATAACTCATTCTCAAACTCTTTTATAAGTCAAGTAGGCAAACGTATATGTCCTTAATGTCCTTAATAGTGTTGACAAAGAAGAAAAGAGCCGGTTAAAAGACAACGAATTTTTTTATTTCTATTATTTTGATATAAAAAGAATAATAGAAAGATCTCTCTTTTATGACCTCTACTTATCAATCCGGGCCCATAGCGTAACCGATTAGATTCTTAAATGATGGGATTTGATAAGCTTTACAAATGGTGAACTATAATGATATTATTTATAGCTTTTCTCAATAAAAATGAAGGATTGTCACGGTTCCTTTACATAAAAATGTGGTGCAATTTACATTATTCTTTATTGCAAATTTCATTAGAAATTTTAGTACGCTACATTATATTATTTTGTACGGAATTTTGTTTCTATGTAATGCAAAACCGAAGGCTATTAATGCATGAAAATGAACATAATATGAAAAAATAATATTATAATTAGACAATGTAGAATGACTTATGAGAATTCGAATTATATTAATTATTTAGGATATTTCTTCCCCAATAAATTAATGTTATTAGAAATAATCTATATTCGTAGAGGACATAATTTAACGTGTTTACGACTAATGTTAATATTTTATGTAGGTAAATAATAAATAATATTTTTTTTTATTTTCACTTTTCTAGAGTTTAATAATTAGGGTAATTAAATTTTCGTAGTAATTCAAATTTTAGTAAGTGATGTATTTAAAAAATATATTCTCAATGGATTCCGTGAATGAAAATTGATGAGTAGGGTTTCATATTTTCATATATAGGTTTGTTCAGTCTCCAATCATGGTAAATTATTCATTTAGTAAATTTTAATTATTTAATCAAATGCATCAATTTAGTTAATAAAATGCACAATAAGGTTAATGCATAAGATTATGTTAACAAATGCATCATCTTAGTATATTAAATGCATCACTTATTTGAATTTAAAATCAATATATGTTTGAGGAAATGAATCAAATGAGAATAAGCTCTTAGACAGGAATTAAGACCTAATTTGGACTATTGATCTTTGTAACATCCATGGTCCAGATTAAATATGCATCAAATATATGCATACAATGCATTGGTTAATGCACAAAAATACGTTATTATATTATGCAATAAAATATTACGTGTAATGCATAAATTTTGATTCCTACCTAAGATTTGGTTTTCACAAGATTTCACCCGATGTTTGATATCTTATACATTATAAAATAAGCATTTATAACAAAATATTAAACTCCACTTAAAATATGTGCGAACTAATTTTATGTATGACATAATATTTTATGATAAATAAGATAAACATTGTATATATTTAAAATTAATATACGTGATGCAATTCATGTAATGAGGTGATGCATTTGTTGATATAATCTTATGCTTTCGGTATGTGTGTACAACAATTTTTCCTTCAATATTTTCAAGAAAAATGTATAAATTAGATGGAGAGATTATTATATACGTATCACAATATATAAAATATACTATGGAAGGAAGTTTTTGAAAAAGCATTGATTAAGGATATAACTGATATCATAAAATGCATCTCACTATCTTACCCTTATTGCCAATATAAAATTGCTGCATAATTATATCATTTCTTTTGTTGTATGAAATCTGATCGTACACATTTTCAAGATCTAACACTCTTATTCATTCTTATTTCTTATCTTATAAGTTATTCTGATGGGAACCATCCCATATAAATATATATATATAGTAAAATCTCTATAAATTAATACTCGATAAATTAATAACTTCTCTAAAATAATAAAATCTTCCGGTCCCGACTTGGGCCTTTGTAAAAAATCATCAATTTCGATAAGATAATAAAATAATAAGTTTTCGGAAAATCCCTTTATAAATATTAGGTCCCATCAAAACTCTAAATTAATAATTCATAAATATTACAAAAATTATAAATATTATGGTAATTTGCTAAAATATGAATCAATTGTTACTTGATTTTTCTTAAAATTTAAATCTAATTGAATTTTATCCTTAACTTTTTTAATGGCAGCCAAGAGTTCCGGTGTCGAGTTCTCTAGCTGCAACAAAAAATTGTGAAGAGTTGTTGTCGCGCTCAAAGCCTCTTTTCTCGTGACTGGTTCCAGCGGTACTGAGTCATCTTCAGCCTCGTCATTAGTAGGATCTTCAATAATATCAGCAACAATTTCCTCTAAATTTTGAACCATTGCACATCATCATTTTCGCCCGGATAGTCCACCAGTTTGTTGACGTCCATTTTATTACGATAATCAACATCCTTGATCATATTCTCAAGCTCATGTAGACTTTCTTCAAAATTTGTCTCACTTGAGTCAAGTGAGATTTCTTCATTTGAACGGATTTTGCAATGCCTAAAGCAATTTGCTATTGACACTTGAGAAACATTGGTTGTCCAAGTGGAGACTGCAAAATTGATGGCATCTAAAACATTAATCTTTTCAGGATTAGGTAGCCCCAACTCATGACCTTCCAATAGATTTTTGTAGAATCTCCTACGATAGTGCATCTTGAAAGCTCTAATTATTCCTGCATCACATGGTTGAATCTTTGATGTCATGTTAGGTGGCAAAAAGAATAGCTCAACATTTTGTAACCCTTCAATGTTTTTTGGATGGGCTGGACAATTGTCAACCATCAACAAGATTCTTCTACCATTCATTTTGTGATCAAACCACCGAACATATTCTTCAAAAGCACACTAGTCATCCATGCCCTCTTGTTGGCACGATAATGACAATTGATGTTGCTCATGTTAATGTTTTTGAAGCAACGAGGCTTTGCATATTTTCCCATATATCCACAAAGGAATTTTTTCTGAACCATCCTCGTTGCAACAAATAACAATTGTAAGCCTCTCTTTGTCTTGCTTTCTTCCCTCAAGTTGCTTGGTTGCAAGAGAGTGATCAGCTTGTAACCTGTAAAACAGACCTGTTTCATCCAAATTAAAAACATCCTTCATGAGAAATTGGTTTATTTTCTCCCTTATGGCCTCCAGTTTCATTTCCACGTCCTGCATGTCAACCGAACCACTTTCTCCAAAACGACGAAATGATTTAATATCATGTCTAACCTTGAATTTTTCAAGCCAACCTTGAGAAAATTGATATTCAGGAGGGTGTTGAGGATACAAAAGCTTCATTGTCTCCTTTTCTTTCTCCAAAATAAGCTCTCCGGTCATGTTGACTCGATCTTGGTACTGAAGAAACCATTCATAAAGAACCTTCTCCATATCTGGATATTTCGCCGATTTGTATCGCTTAATATCCCCACCCTTCTCAAAGTTGGCTGAAAAGTACTCTAATGATCTCTTGAGAGCGTTTGATATTGTACCTTGACTAACTTTCAAACGATATTTTTCTTCAATCCACTCTTGTAAATCTTTTTGAGTGCATGTGGGATGATCTCTCTTATACTCACATAATGCTTTACGTTGATCATTCATGGATGATTTTGTGATGCCTTTTAGATGAGAAGACATAGTTGGGACTTGGGTGTTATAAATTATTTTATTTTCATATCGAGATTTATATAGTATATGTTTCATTTATGATGCATGCATATATTTAATTGACAATGAATTGATACATGTATGTAATTGTTAATTGCATGAATATATTAAAGTAGATACACAATGAATTGGTTGTTGATACATGAATATAATTAATTGAAACATAATAAATTCATTTATTTTCAATACATGTACCAAATTTGCTGAATTTAAAAAGTCTCTCTTTTAATTAATAAATTATTAATTTATCGATATATTAATATCTCTCTAAATTAATAAAATTCCATAGTCCCAAGGATATTAATTTATAGAGGTTTTACTGTATATTCAACACTATATTTTATCTCTAATTAGTAGGAATATATCTTGAACTAAAAATATGTATGTATCTAATGCCTTAGTGAGTGGCTTGAGTTTAACAAGATATGGAGAGATGGAAAATCTAGATTTTAATTAGTGGGTTATGGAGAGAATCTTTAGAGATTTTTGGTTGATAAATCATGATTTGGTTATGGGTTCGCATCAAAAGCCCAAATATTTTTCTTTCTAATTTAAACTATAAAATCTCTTTCCCCTTTCTTCTTCACTTCAGTAGAAAAATACATTTATCTAAAATTTTAGCTATAAGATTTTCAAGGTTCTTCCTGTGGTTCAAGATTTTTCATCTTACAATCGTACAATAATTATAAAGGAAACCATCGTTCATCTTCCGGAAATTATTATTTGTCAGCGACTTGTAGTCAAGGTGAGTAAATTTACATATTTATTTTATTTACGTAAAGGAATTTATCTACTAAGATAAATACAGTTTTAAAAATATAATTTTGTTGTAATATGAGTTTGTTTGATTCTTTTATTATCTGTGTAGAACACTAAAGACGAGAATGGAGGAGGAAGAAGAGAATAGACTTTGAAGTATAAATAAGTGTAAGAAAATTAAACACTACTTGTTTTAAAATAATTAGACCCACAAATATAAAAGGCACAATGACAGATTCCATCTTCTCGCGAATCACTCGCTGAACTCCTTCAACCATGAAAGATGGTGAAAAATTGAGGATCATGATTCTCGTCAAGGCTTTCACGAGCACTGGTTGCTAAAGCATTCCTCCACTTCAATTGGTATTTTTCACGAAAAGTAGACATGAGATAAAAAAATCTAGTGTTTCACTAAGATTTCGAATAGTGTCCGGAATTCAAGTGATTCTATTTCGCTTTTTTATCAGGAAAAAACGATCAAATAATTTTCAATCACAGTCCTTGCGGATCGTATCATCCATATATATATACAAAAATAAACTCTTATTTTGAGATGAATATCGTGTCATGAATACCAAATATAACATTAGAATGTAAAAACTACATAAAGTAATACTAGTAATGTGAATTGGTATTTGGTTAATCAAAACAAAAAATGAAGCAACCTAATGTAATATAGTAGTACTCCCTCCGTCCCACCTTAAATGTCTCATAACTTTTCGCACCGCAAATTAAGATAACTTTAATTAACCCTTTAATTCATATCTACCTACTTTCTTTATTCTCCAACCACTCCACTTTTTACTCACTTTTCTACTCAAAAAGAGAAATGAGACATCTGGGACGGAAGGAGTAATATTTTTTTGAGGCCTTAACTTCTCATGGTTAAATCGGCCCTCACAAGTTGTCATGAACATAACTGGGAAGATTAATGGAGTGGCTCAATAAATCACATATGGGATAAAGGAAGAATATGCAACAAAAGTTATTTTGGTGAAAAAAGAGAATCGAGCATAATTGAAGCAAGAAGTTTTCTTTGAAGTCTTTAGCCAATGACTTTCAAAGGGTCCACACTTTGAACATGTTTCTTTTATCTCCACACAAGGACAAAAGGTTGGCTTGCTTTGGATTGCAACATGAGCTTATCATTTGACAATGCAATTTATTTTATATTATTTTAATTTTAATACTGTGGTTTCCAATTAAGATACGGTTTTAACTTAAAATTGTGAATGGAAATCACAAGAGTTGAATGTTTAAACTTTCTCGCCTCCTTATTTTCCTTTTGTTATTCTTACGTAGATGGACTAAGTGAGATAAATCGGGATAAGTTCGAATATATATAAATAATATAAAGTTAGTTTAGTGGTTATTAATTCTAATTAGACTCATAAGATATTACGAAATTCGTGATTAATATTCTAATAAAAAATTATTTATTTATTAAGCATCATATCTAAAATGATAAAATTAAAGCAATCCAAAAAATGTGGGTCTACTTGTTCTTTATTGCTTATTAATATATAATATACATAAATTACATGCGTATATATACTTGTTCTTTACACTCCCCTATTAGTGTTTTACGTTTCCTCTTGTTGTTCTTGTATGTATATTTTTTGGAATTGAAGATTCTTGTGTTGAGATTGTATCTTGTGTAGTTTCTAATTGTGGGGTTCCTCACTCCAAACCTTAGAGAGTTCACTCATGTTCTTGTTTCATTGGATGGGCCAGAATCAAGGTTGTGACTTGTGACATAATGTTTAAAAATTAGGAATTTAAAACATGACACTGTTTTTGCTAGTATTGGGGATTATGACCTTAACTTGACTATTAGTTTCCACTAAACTTATATTACTTGTTATATTAATTCATAATCTTCAATTTTATTATGCTCTGGTCTCAAGAACTTTGCAGACAATGTAAAATTAGTCTATAATTGCAGATCTGCAGGCTCTTTTATAGAAGAGAAGAAGCATACATATAGTATATATATTATTGAGATAACTGGTGCATATATTGCACTTATTCTTCCTCATCACCACCTTCATTCCCTATTGGTACAACAATCTTCATATGTAGTAATAACCTGATAACACATTCTCTGAGAATCTTACACTTGGATCTCAATGCTCCATCTGTACATGTCCTCTTCTGGTACTGGGATTGAGAGAGTCACCAACCCAGTACCAGCTTCGTACTCGAATCCAGTCTCGATGCTACCAACGATACACTTTAACGGCCTTTGAGAAATGTAGGCTCCAAAGCGGCCACACCCCCTCACTTTGAGTGCGATAGATGCTGCTCCGTTGCTTGCTTTCTCGACCTCACATTGCTCCACAGCGCCACCCGTGTTGAACATGTCGAGTAGGCCAATTGGCGCGAACGAAACGTCCTCTGTGACTTTCTGTTTTGTCACAATAGGTAGGTTAGTTTCATGTAATGTTATGTTATGGCATATGATGTATTGTAAGAAAGTGACCTTGAGAGGGGAGATGTGGAAGAGCTCGTGCTCGAGAACGTTGAGCGTGACCGGGAGGGATGCGCCTTTAGGCAGGACGACAACCTCACCGGATTTTTGAGCATAGACTACAGCGTCGCCATTCCAATCCGGTCCAGCAAGTTGGGTGATTCCATTGACATCCGTTGCTCGAACGGAGCTGGTAAGTGTGCCAGGGGAGGCATCATGGATTCGGGTCTTCTTCTCTATCTTGCACCACCCGGCGCCTTGGCAGTTGAACACTCCAACCACTCCAGAGCACTTGTTTGCATTCCAGATTTTGAGCAAGCTGCATATGGGATGGATATTATTAGTTCCTTGAGAAGATAGAGTAAAACGAACCTATATTTTACCGAAATCATGTCACGAACCTTGTCCCATCTCTGGCTGGATCAACGAAGAGACAATCTACTGTAGGTCGCCCCGGAAGCTGTGCACGAAGAACCGATCCGTCGGGAAGAACCAGCTTCTTCAAGAGCTCAAAGTTGTGGTTACCAGGCTTGTCACTGTGTAGAATAAGAGACTAGATTTAAACACAAAGGAGTCTTGTTTGGAAAAAGACTCAAGAATGAAGAAATGCATTGTTATTATTACCTCACATAAATGGAACATCCTCCTATGGCTCTAGCTGCAGCATGATACTCAGCAGTAGGGTGAAGGCTCTGCAAAGTAGCCTATACTCAGCATTTCTCAAGTAATAATGCCTTCAATTTCTGGTGTGAAAGAAAGAAAAGATACTCACGTGAAACATATCCCAGTCAGGTTGCATGAATTCCCCCAAGAATATAGTATTATAAGCTACCGAAGAAATGTGGATGGTGTGGGAAGCAGGGTCACGAGGGTAGTAATCGTCCGAAGCTCTCACCACAGCAGTCTGTCTCGTACTATAGATTCCATCGGTGTTGTGACACATGCAAGAAATGCAACCGTTATCAGCAAAGTTGCGGGCGATAGAAGCTTCGAGAGCCTGCTGGTAGCTACGGGTGAGAGAAACTCTGCCTCCGTGGCCAGCTCCAAGAGTCTCGATGATGTTCTGCACATCAACTTTAACTCCATCTACTCCACACGAAGCTAAATAGGCGTGAAGCTCGTTGTAGAAATTGAAGACTTTCTTTGGGTGCACAAGGCCTAATCCATGCACAGCTAGACTATCCATGACGATGTCTGGCTGATTCCCCATTACACCAGGGGACTGCACCGGGTAGGCCAAAGCGGTGTCGTAGTGTTCCAATCCCGGACCTGCAGGCTGCACTCCACCCCAGTAGCCCGCTAGAGCATGCCACACGTAAACAAACCTGTTGTGCATATAACATAATGTTTACATTTTAGTCCAAAAGGATTCAACCAATGCACACATTACACCCAAAGAACCAAAGTGAAGAACTTACTTCACGTTGTGTTGTTCTTTGGCATCTTTCACAACATGTTTCAGACCCGAGTCATGTTCATCAGTTTTTCTTTTTTGGAACTTTACGTTCTCTTTTATTCCTGTTAGCCGGTTCGCAAACCTAAGAACAATAACCGTTTACATATAAATGTTAGATTATTGTCCGACTTTTGTAAGTTCAAATATAACAAAGATTGAGATACTAGTTATCTTACTGAGCTCCTTCTTGCACAACGCAATTCGGGTCATTCTTCGCCTCGTTCCCGATCTGCTGCCAACCATCATCTATGATCAGAAAGCGTGGAGGTGTACCTCCCTTCGACAAGCTGTAAAACACAAGAAATTATTTCAGCAACCTATGTACGAAGCCCAAATTTTTATGGTAATATCAGTTTTGGTCTTAAGAAAATCAAGATGAGAGTACCTCATGAGTCCTTCTTCAACACCCTCAGCAGTGACATCAGTATAAAATGCATCCCATGTGCACCATCCAAACCAGTCAAGGAATGCAGGCAACTATAAATAGTTCAAAGTGCATTTATACATAAAGTTAGTAAAAAACTCAATCCTTACAGTAAAAATCAAGCTAAGTGAACTCATCAGAATAGCCTACTCTTACCTTCTTTTTCTCTCGGTGATGAAATGTTTGCATATGCTTCTCAACAACTCTGTTTGACAAGGTACAAAGTTTGATAAAAGCCATGCAAATACAACTTTATATCAAGCATATGTATATGACAGAAATTGGAAGCTTTACAAATACGAAACGAGGCCTTACTTGACAGCCTGATCGATGACTTCATAAGGATTAAGCCCAGCATGCATGTAAACAAGGTGAAGTCCTTGGTCTGTCTCAACGGCGTTATCTCCTGCAACAAACAACACAAGAAACATCAGCTCCTTCGTTCTCCTACTTGTATTATTAATTTTCAACAAGGTTAATGTAACTGGCATAGCAGAATGTATGAGGCCATGGATTACTCACCACTCTCAAGGCAGATCTCCATCTCATTCTTGTCATTTCCTTGAAGAACTGCACGGAATTGACCTTCAAGGATAGGCAGAAGAACAGTGTAGATTGTGGGGGCATCCTCGCCTTCACTAATGTCTTTGCTCTCTATGAGCATGAACTGCGTCTCCAGTGGAATATCCTTCCCACATGTTCCCATTCTCTGGGTCATCCACCACAGCTTGAAACGAAACAGGGACATGAACCGCACGTCCCTGTTATGTTTCAGAGGAAATTTAGATGACTAGAGCTAATAATCAAACTTCATGATTCCTAAAGTGACTCAAACAAGAACTAACATTTAATGTAAGAAGTAACTCCATCATAGATTCATACATAGATCATATTTTCTGAATTGGATTAATGCACTAATGAGCAGCAATAGTAGTCCATATGCAGTTCGAAGCAAGTCACAAAAAGAGAGAGTTTAGTGCTTACTCCAAGACACCAACTGGAAATACATGAAGGCTTTTACTATGAGAAGCAGCAGCACCAATGAAAGCACCGGAGACTACACCGGATCCCGCGGTGAGCACGATGTTATCGGGAACCCCAGTGAGTATGGTTTTCCCATGAACCACAAGGTTCCCATCGTTGATGGAGATCTTCGGTGTAACCGTCATCTTCGAGGAGTGCTTGTGAATTTACTGCCTATAAATAAAATAAGATCACTGTCATCAAGCAAATCATTCAGAATAATTTCAGAGACTTTGTAACAGTTGCAACACTACGTAACTGATACTAGCAAAATAAGTGCTTACGACACAGCATCACAAGTTTGAATAAAGAATGATACTTGAATTTGCAAAAAGAAAGAGCATCTTTGGACCAACATACGACATGTAAAGAGAGATGTGCAAGATTCGACTTTTCTGAATAACTAAACAAAAAGATTTATCGATATCGAGAGAAAGCAAGAAGTAAAGCTAGCAAACGAGGTATTGCTTGTAGGGACATGACAAATAAAAGCTTTATGAACACTGCTAATTATCCTTAGGAGAGAGCCTTTTCATTTTTGCCTTTACATGTTGTCCTTTTGTTTTTCGCCAACTCCAAAGTTTCGATTATACATGAACATGACTATATGCGAAAGAACCTCCCTCCAAAAAAGAAACGAAAGAAAACATCTCTTACTCTACTTTATCTTTGAAGTTAATTTATGACATCATAACTTAAACAAAACTTTTGGTCTGCACGACGACATCAACTTGCCATGTTCGATGCCTTTTTTTTCGTCTTTTATGTTTTATGGCTGGATAGTCCGTAAGGGCAGCCGGATCCATCTGTCGTCTGGCCCAAAAATATACATAATTCAATTTATAGATCTGCAAGTTTTTTTAGATGCTTTAAATCCCATTTTAAACACTAAAGGGGTTTTGAGTTATTGTGATTGAGTTAAGTCCAAGATTATCAAAGATATCTTTTTTTAACTAGTAAAGATAATAAATTTAAAGATCGTACTCAAGATCTTAAGCTTCGAACATATCCTCCTATATATGTAATATTGTCAACCAAACACAGCCTAAGAAGAGTAGATCTAGGCAGTTTGGAGTATTTATTAACAAGATCTAGCCTCTAAAAGCTCATCCATGTAAGGATGGGAGACACCGAAGGAAAAAGGTGGCTACCTCCAAACCAAGGGAGGTAGAGATAGAGAAGAGATCAGAATGGGAGTTGAGAGAGAGGCGAAAGAAAGAAGAAGAAGAAGAAGAACAAGGAATCTAGCTTACACTTGGAAATGGAGCTTCAATAATTAAAATAATGAAGGATGTATGTTGTTATTCTCCTTCCTTGGGTTGCAGTTGAGATATAAATAGAGACAGAGTGAGAAGTGAGGCCGAGGGAGAGAGTAAAGAGGTGGGACTGATAAAAATATGATACTATGAGTTTCATTTGGGTTTGGGGTTTTTATAGGAGACTGAGGTTCAATGCTACCAAAGATTCAATGCAAACATATAGATCTGACCGTCCACGTGGCTTGGCTTCCCCCATTAAATTATTTACCAGGGAAGAGTTAGAAGCCAATGGTTTTGTTTTCTTACACTAACACCACCATCCAATCCATGCCATTGCCATTGCTCATCAAATGGACTTCACCATCCAATGAAGTTGACCGGACACTTTGAGTGTAAATGAGTCAACTCATTTTCCATTACAGAATCAATCAAATATTCAAAGTTGATTATGTTTGCCAATTCCAGAATTACTTTTATACTGATTTTGCCCTATACAAACTTAATAATTTATATTTTATCACTCCCTCCTCTCCCAATTAAGACTCTTTATTTAAGTTTTTTAAAGTGGTGTGATCTTAAGGGTGCAAGTATTGTTTACTAATTGCACCTTTATTACTATTTAACACTTTTTATTATTTTCACGTTGGGAAATGTCTCTCTTTGGACAGGATATCCCAAAATAAAATACGTCTCTCTTTCGAAAAGACGGAGTGGTATCACATTTTCAAGAAATTCGATAGCCACTTTTTTAAATAATTATAAATGTGTTTTTTTTTTTTGTTTATCTATCTATTGTTGTACTTATCATAAATTGTATGACTTGAAAATGAAAACAAAATAATAGTACTAAAAATAATGTGCCAGGTTATGAAATTATTTATTTCATTTCCATGTGATTAGAGCTGTCAAAGTGACCGGGCTGGGATGGCCCGGCCCAGCCCACCGGGTTAGAGTTAAATAACGGGTCGGGCCGGGCTGGTCCGGAATTATGTTGGGCTTAGGGATGGCAATTGACCCGCGGATATCCGAAACCCGCGGGTATCCGCCCAATTATTCGCGGGTTTGGTGGGCATTTCGTACCCGCGGGTACGTTCGTGGTTGAAAACTAGTACCCGTTTAGTTCG